>CAXAQZ010001033.1:0-17186 GCA_963971145.1 Sussaba pulchella | reverse complement strand
GGTCGAAACGTTCTCAACGATTTTTCTTTTTTCTTTTCACTTTTTTCACGTCGCCTGGAAAACAAAAGTCCGGAGGAGCATTCGGGGAACTCATTTTTTTTTTCTTCTTCTTTTTTCGTTTTATTTTCCTTTTCTTCGACGACGACGAGTCGGACTCGTCGACAAAGTGGATCACGTACCTGCAGTACGTCCGCTGGTACAGACAACGGTCGACATAAAGAGACGTGGCGGGTGACGGTTAAGGGGCGGAAGGGGTTTGGAGGACGATGGAAGCTGCTGGAAAAGACGAGAAAAGCTCGTGTACGATTTTTCTCCTCGGGAACGTTCGTATGATAACCAGGGAAAATTTGCAACGTCATGCATCTTTCATCGCGTCGACGACGGCTTCTGTAACGACCGGTAGACCGATGAGTTTAACGGGCAATTTGTTTTCTCGTTACGTCGAGACGGAAAAGAAAAATTTTTCACGGATAAAAAAATGAAAATCGATGTAATTTTGTCCAATTGTTTGTTTATCGATTTATTTATCGTTGAACGTTGTTTCGGATGGATTTATTTTTACGTTTATGTCTGCAGCGTTTTTGTTAGCAGAAATATATATTATATTGTTCATAACAATACATTTTTGCAAGCTTGGAGGAATTGAAAAGAATTTTTACTCGTGAGGAATTTTTTTTTCTGTTGGAAAAAAATGTGTATAAATTTGTGGGATTTATTAGCGAGTGGTTGATCCCCTTAATTATCTCTATTTTGTGGGGATACAGTCGGATTGATGATATGTTTTTAATTCTATTAAATTTGAGTAAATTTCGCGCGTTAAATTATAATCATTATTATTATTCTTATTATTATTACTTTCCACGCGAAAAATTTGATAATAATAATAATAATAATAATAATAATAATAATAATAATAATAATAATAATAATAATAATAATAATAATAATAATAATAATAATAATAATAATAATAATAATAATAATTATTATTATTATTATAATAATTATTATAATAATAATAATAATTATTATTATTATTATTATTATTATTATTATTATTATTATTATTATTATTTTTATTATAAAATTATAATAAAAATTATTACTATTATTATTATTATTATTATTATTATTATTATTATTATTATTATTATTATTATTATAAAAATAATAATAATAATAATAATAATAATAATAAAAACATGTGTAAAAGTTATTCAAAAGCCGAGAAAATATTCTCTACATTCAAGCACACAATCAGTGCTTTATCGCGTATTTAGCCGATGCACCTCCATTTTCATTTTATTTCGCATTTACGAACAATGAAGAAGGAATTTACCGAGCAAACAAGTTTAACCGACGTAGCGAAAATATTTGAACTGACTGCGAGTGGCTCAAAATCCGAGATAAACCGGAAAATGTGTTTGAACGATTTTATTTGGATTATTTTCTCAACGTGAGTCGAGAAAATAATAATAAACCAAAAAATAAAGCAACGAGAATACGGAATGAAACGCGATAGTGCGGAGAATGCGAGTACAATAAAATTGTACAAAAGAATCGACAGCGGCAACCGGAAATGCGTGTTGCAAGGGTGGAAAAGCTTTCACCCCGGAACGGAACGAGAATAAAAAAATAAAAAGTTAAAACTTCCAATTTGCTTTCTTCGAATTTGAGGCAATTCCTGAACTCTTGTGTGAGGAAGTATTTTTATCGATTTCTCTGGTTATTTCAGAGATATAACCAGAAAATTCTGATGCCAATTCTTTTTGACATTGAGTTGCTTCCTCTGTCAAGCAAAGGAGATGGATTTTTCGGAAACGACAGAAGAGAGAGAGAGAGAGAAAGAGAGAAAAGGGGGGCTTTGGTGAAGCAGCCAATCATGCAGAAGTAGTCGTCTGTCTTCCTAGCAAACGAACTTGAGTGATACCCAATTAAGGGAACTTTCATTTTCATTATCTTTCAGCTTTTTTGCGCCCCCGGAAATGCCTAGATCGAACAAATGAATGAATAAATAAATGAATGAATGAATAAATAAATAAATGAATGAATAAATAAATAAATGGATAGATAAATAACCTAAATAAACGAATAAATTAATAACCAGTGAGGCAAAAATTGTTGCTAGACAAAATTTCTCAAAACCAAAATTCTCAAATTCTACAAAACCCCCGAAAAATTAAATCTTTCTCTTCCACTGATCAAAAAAAAAATTAACTCAACAAAACTCAGAAAAATTATTAAAAAATCATGTAGAAATATTATTCAAACCAATCCTTGCGATATTTTCGTAAAAAAAAAAAAAAAATTACAGGCAACGAAGAATTGGAAGAATAAATTAAATCTTTGATAAAAATAGCTTAAATAATAATAACAATAAAGCGAAATCGACGGAATTCTTCGTCTCCACTCTTCCAGATTGAATTGCTTTGATCAAAGGCACAGACAACCCTCAAGGGTCTTGCATGAAGCGACGAAAGATTGATCTCCCTGCCCCTAAAACTATATATAGAAATTAATATATATATATATATGTATATATATATATATTCAAGTATCTAAATATATATATATATAGAGAGAGTGACCACTCGCGCTGCGTCAGGAGTGACGATCGTGAAATTCGTAGACGAGGCGTGGTCCAACATCGACAAGATTTACCACGACATTAGGCTAACTAGCGAGCTCGAGAAGCAGCGGCGAATGGAGCACCCTCGTTCCAAGAGTGCCTGAGAAACGCGGTGGGCATTTCGATTTTTTTTTTCTCCTCTTGCGTTTTCTCTAATTTTCATTCTCATTCCAACACGCCTTTTGTCATCTTCTCTCGCGTATTGCATCGCCTCAACGAATTCCTTCAAAGGCGATTCAACTTGTTATTTAATGTCTTTGTTAATCATTGACAAAATAATGAAAAAATCTTAGTGAATTCTTTCTCGAATTAAATTTTGCCGAATGGTCTTTTTCCAATCGATCTTGAATTTCTCTGCGGATTCCCTTTGGGTAAGGTTATTATTATATAATGAAAATAATTAGGAGAAATAATAATAATTATAGTAATAATAATAATGATAATAATAATAATAATGATAGTAACAATAATAACAATAATAATTATAATAAAATAATAATAATAATATATTTAGTTATATTATGAAATAGCCACCATAGCCTATATTTGTGATTCATTATTATTATTGTTATTATTATTATTATTATTATTATTATTATTATAACAATTATTATTATTATTATTATTATTATTATTATTATTATTATTATTATTATTATTATTAGTATTATTATTATTATTATTATTATTATTATTATTATTATTATTATTATTATTATTATTATTATTATTATTATTATTATTATTATTATTATTATTATTATTATTATTATTATTATTATTATTATTATTATTATTATTATTATTATTATTATTATTATTATTATTATTATTATTATCATTATTATTATTATTATTATTATTATTATTATTATTATTATTATTATTATTATTATTATTATTATTATTATTATTATTATTATTATTATTTTCATTATTATTATTATTATTATTTTTTTCATTATTGTTATTATTATTATTATTATTATTATTATTATTATTATTATTATTAATTTTTTTTTTTTCGTCTTCATAGAAATAATTTAATGATGATTCGATATTTTTCATAATTTACATTATAAACGTTCGTTTTATCATTGAGTGCAGCACTTTGCCTTGTCGAGCTTTTACTAAGTGCAGTAGAACGACAACGACGATGACGACGACGACTACGACGACAGTCAATTTAGCACGCGTCTTGTTCACGAAAATCAGATTATTATTTCTCTTTCGCGAGGTTGTGCAAACGAATTTTCCGAACCGTGGAGGAAGGAAGGTGGAAGTGTGGGCACTCGACAACGATTTTTCACAAGATTCCCGAAGTAAATTTGAACCCGAGCGTGTCTGGAGAGCGAAGTGAAAATCATTTTCTCGAAATTAATTTTTCCTCGATGTCGTGAAAAGCTTTCAGCGACCTTTCGTGATGTTTCGCCCCTTATCGCTCGTTCGCATCCTTCGAAGGACGATTTTCTCGCGAGATACGATGGGAGATACGAAAAGTGACTCTTTTCTTCGGTAAAGGAGCTTGTTTCTCTCGTTTGTTCCGCCTCTCGACAATTTTAGCCGCAATCAATCGATATTTTCATTTATTTTCATAATTCGATACATTATTATCAATTTAACAGCAAATTAAATTGATGAAATATCGATATTGAATAAAATAAGAGGAATTGTCACATTTTTTTCTACTAAAAATAAATTTCAATCATATATTTTGCTGAATTATTACTAATTATAAGCCTAATTATTAACTCTGACCCCAAAAATGATTAATCATTAATGAAAATCAGATCTTAAATCAAATACCTAAATTTGGTTTATCAATTTACTAACCTAGATATCTTAATCTAGAAGGAAACAGGAAGCAGAAGGAGTAGAAGGTCATTATACCCACATAGCAATTAATCAAGTACCCCAAAAACAAACAAAAAAATTCCATAAACTCATTTTCATTCCCTCGATTTTAGAGAATATAAAAAAACGAAAGAGATATTAATCATCCTCAAATTGTAACCTACATGCTTGCACCACGATCCAAACCAACCGAGCCACATTATTAAAAAGCCATCACAAACTACTGAAGAAGCTCAACAATAAAAAATAATAAAAAAAAGATATACAAAATTGAAAAAAAAAAATTAACAAGCAAAGCAGCATAAAAAAAAACGCAACCCATTGTTCCGAAACTTTCTCCTCGCTTGCACCAAACGATCGCTGCAATTCAACGTCTGTCGCACATCTATTCAGACACACAGACACGTGCATTACTTCATTATCTATACATTAATATACCGGGTGTCTCAAGTTTGGGAATTATTACGGTTTTAAAAATTATTCATTTTAATATTAATTACTGTGAAAAAATGGGTTAATTAATTATTCTGAATAAAATAACGTCGAAATCAATAAATAAAAAATAGATCTCATCAGTACTGATAAACTAATAATTTTATTTCATTATACAAAAATTATTAGAATTGATGAGAATTATTTTCAACGATTTGGAAAAAATGTAATTTTCATTTTTCAAAAACATGTCTACCATAGCGCCGCCATTTTTTAGTTAGAAAATATTCATTATTTGAACCTCCCCTACGAAACCCTACAAACTCCATTCAAACTATCTTTCAATTCCATCCCTATTTTCCCCCTAAAGCTCAATCATATGTCAAAATAGGACACCCTGTACATAAAATTCACATCTATACGAATCCACCACGTCTATATAAACATAAAACATACATGTATATACAAAATACTCTAAACATCAATACTAATAAGCTAATAATCGTATTTCATCATTAAAAAATTATTAGAATTGATAAAAATTATTTTCAACAATTAAAAAAAATATAATTTCAATTTTTAAAAAAACACGTCCACCATAGCGCCGCCATTTTAAAATAAAAAAAATATTCTCCCTCTAGATCTCCTCCCCCAAACCCTACAAACTCCATCCAAACCATTTTTCAATTCCACCCCTATTTCCCCCCCCAAAAACCTAAAACAAATATCAAAATAGGACACCCTGTATATAAAATCTACATCCACACAAATCCACCACATTTCTACACACACAACACGCATATATATATAAAATACTTTTGCTGTGTTAACAAAATGCAAGCCAGACGACTGTTTCGCGGTGCATCCAGGCCACACGAGAACTTTTGCAATGTCGTCGTCGTTGCAACGCCCCGACCGCTCTTATAGCAGCCCCGTAGATTCCCAACCAGATGTGCAGTTCGTTTCGTTCGCTCGTGCGCATTCATTTCGCGAAACAATGGACCTAGAACACTTCTAAAAAGCATTTCTACCCCTACTTCGCAATCTTTCCCGTCCCTCCCACTCCTCTTTTCGATGCACACGCGGCCAAAGCCGCGTTTCTGGCTCGTTTGCGTCTCCCAAGAACTGCACAAACGGCGCCAGTGGTGAGCACAGTTGTCACTCGCAGCACGGATCGCCCCGAACAACCCCCGAACAACCCCCTTAACCGTCATTCCCCGCCTCTTCGACCTCCTCACTCGCCAGGGATGATAAATGATAGACACGCAAACGTACGCCATAAAATTCACATTACGTTCGTTTCGTTTCAACTTTTTTAATTTTTTTCCACCCCTTTTTCCTCTCTAATTAAGGCGAGACGAGGTTTTTTTTTTTTTTAACTCTTGATTTTCCCTCGTGGTTGGTTTAATCGCTCAAAGGCGATGTTTGATTGGGCGAATTTAGGGTGAATGCGGGATGGCTTATTTCGTCGGGGTTTGAAGCATAGACGATGGGGTAGTTTGGGGTCCGGGGGATGATGCGAGATTTTTTAAGGGGCGTTTTTGTAGAATTTGTGGAAAAATCGTGAATTGTAAGAGAAGTTTTTTTTATTGGTTGGTCGACGTTTTTATTAGTTTTCGTGAGATTTTCTATTTCCATGCTTCGGAAGGGATTTTTATTAGGGCTTATCTGTTTCATATTCCTTAAGGCGTCTGACTTAAACGGGGCTTGATCACTTAAATATCGAAAAATTCAGAATAATTATTTCCCCGACGAAAATCTAAACAAAATTTTATTCATATCATTGATTCTTCCCCCTCCCCGATAGCCAATGATTACCACCATTTTCTCCCTCACTAGAGCTTCTTCGATAACCCGACAAAAAAAAAAAATGTTCGCCGCATGCGCTATCGAATTAAATGTGTTAATTTATTTTCTCACGAAATAATTATATTTTCGTTACTTCAGATTGAATTTTGAGAAGAGTCTGAGAATTAGTGGCTGCTTCGACTGACTCGCAATTGCAATTATCGTTGCATCGGTGTTAAATGAAAAAAAAAAAGAAATAAGAAAAATAGAATTTTATTAATTTTTTTTTTCTTAATTGATTAAAAATTTGAAATGTAATTAAAAAATGTTTGTTTTTTTTTTTTTTTCGTTGCTTTTTGAATTACAGATTTCTACTCTAGTATCGCACAGAGAACGTCCGCTATGTTCGGACCGGAGTCTACGGGCGGTCGCGAGGGTCGGCCAAGCGGTGAATCTCGCGGTCGAGCGATTCGTCACCGTCGGCGAAACCATCGCCGACGACAATCCGGAAATCAAGCAAGCCATGTACGAGGCTTGCAAAGAAGCGAGAGTTGCCGGTAAGTCGTTTCTTTCCATTAAAATTCGCGCCTACGTAATAATTCGTTCAGTCGAAAAAAATCCAAAAAGAAAATAACAAGATTTATCGATAATTATCAATAATTATCAATTAATTGACAATAATTCCAGCACGAACAATAAAATTGAGATTTATTCGAAGTGAAAATGAATTTTATTTATATTAAATTTTGCAAGAGGGAATATTTATTCAAATTATTTATTATTGAAAATCAAAAAGAAAATAACAAGATTCATCAATAATTGTCGTAATTGACAATAATTCCAGGACGAACAATAAAATTGAGATTTATTCGAAGTGGAAATGAATTTTATTTATATTAAATTTTGCAAGAGGGAATATTTATTCAAATAATTTATTATTGAAATTGTGATTGACATTTATTTTCATTAACGAAAATTAATTCGATAAGTATTTAATTATAATATGAAAAAATTCAGTCAATTGATATTGAATTTTACGTAGAACAATTGATTACCTAAAATTTAATTGTCATGTAGAAATAAGTCGTAAGTCGTCCAGTTAAGAAAATAAAAAAGAAAATAACAAGATTCATCAATAATTGTCGTAATTGACAATGATTCCAGCATGAACAATAAAATTGAGATTTATTCGATGTGGAATACAACTATTCATATTAAATTTTGCGAAAATAAATATTTATTCAATACAATTATTATTCAAATTTTAATTGATATTCATTTTTCATTGAAAAAAATTGATTTAATAAGTATTTATTATAATATGAGAAATATTCATTCAATTAATATTTAATTTTACATCCAAAAAATTGTCATATAAAAATTGATTTAATCGATATTTATTTCTACAATTAAAATTTATTTAATCTATATTTATGTCGTAGTTCGTTTCTATTTTATTTCTTTCTTTGCGTGCTTTTCTCAATATTGAGTCATGGATTCGGCGATAAATATTAAGTTGGCTCAGTCTGGTTGCACGAACAGTAAGCCAATATGCGAGTGACTTTGCGAAGTCACTTTATCGGTTTCTGGGGTTTCCGTGTCAAGCTCTGCTTGATCTTTGTACAGGGATTCTCCGAACCGTCGACAACAAACCTCTTATCCGGTTTACTTTCGTATCGCAAACAACCCCTACCTTCGCACACATCCTAAACCCTCGTCTCTTTATAGTCTCATTGACTCAGTCAATATTTTTCGCGCTATTTTTCATTTTTTAAAATTCCTCTCTTTTTTCCTCGATTTAAAAATTTATTTCTCAATTAGAATCTGCCATGGATTTTTTCACTGTAGTTAATTAATCGGTAGGCAAATTAATTAAGCTTTAATTCCCCATTTTGTTACATATAATACAAATATAGAAAAATATTAATAAATAAAAAATTAATTAATTAATTAAATGAATTAAAATTAAAAAAAAATTAAATTTAATTAAATTGATGAAAATAAAAAAAATTAATTTAATTAAAATTTAAAAAAATTGATTTAATTAAATTAATTAAAATTAAAAAAATTGATTTAATTAAATTAATTGAATTAAAAAAATTAAATTAAATAATAAGAAATTTAAAAGAAATTAAGTCTATTCAATCAAAGCCAAAAATAACTCAATAGTCTTTCAAAATCTCAAAAAAACTATCAAAAACCCATCATACCAAAATAAAAAATTCATTTTTTCCCTCCAAATCAAGGTCAAAAGGTCATCCTCTCATTCCAATCTTCAATTTTATATTTTTTTATTCCTTTCCGGTGACCTCGCGCATACCCCTTAATTCAACTCCGTCGAATAACTCGCGTAGGATCGATCCCGAACATTCCAAGATGCATCGCGCACGCGAGAATCCGGCGAGAGAGATATGAAACCAACCCCCGGAAGTAACGAAGGGCGGAAGGGTTCTAAATCTTCGGATATCCTCGCACGAACGGCCTTGACGCGTCGAGCTCTTCCTCCCCCCCCCCTCTGGTCCACCCTCGTCGTCGCCTCTTCCCCGAAACGCCGCGATATTATCCTCAAGGTTTCGAACGATCCCCAAACCCTCGACGAAGAAGTCGCAACGCCTCCGATAAGCCGTGAAAACATGCAAAACGATTATTAAAATTTATCTTCCCGGGCGAATAGCACCGATATTGGCATTGGCGAACGCTTGACGTCACACCGATGACCCGGAAAGTTCGCCAGATTCGACGCCATTTCGATTTCGCGTAGTCGCAACTCCGACCTTCGAAATAAAGCCCTACGGGGCGTTAGAACCACATCCGGTGGTTATAATGGCGGACAGAAAGTTCGAAAAGTTAATTCGACCTTAAGGTCGAGAGCTTGAAACTTTTCGAAGTTATTCTCGCTTGATATTGATGAAGAGAAAAATGTTTTAACGAATTTTGATTATAGAACGAGGCTGAGATTTTGATATTTTTAATCAGAGAAATGACCTAAATTTTAATGAAGACTGAAATGGTTTAACCAATTTTTTTTATTAATTTTTATTTGATTTTTTTTTTTTTATTGTTTAGGTTATTTGGGTTATATCCGTATATTTGATATTTTTTAATTATTTCATGATTTATTCTTTCTCTGATTATTATTGTTAACTTTTCTATTATTTTTAATTTATTTTTTAACGAGATATTGAATTATTTGAGAAATAAATAATAATATATTTATATGGTAAATAATTTGATGAATAAACATTTTATTAATTCTTATCAAGATTTTCGAAAAATCTGTATTTTAACAAATAAAAAGCAGGAATCGCCCTAAAAATTATTAAACCACTACAATTCTTTCAGCAAACTAAAAGCTCAAAACAATTTAAAAAACGGCTATTTTTCCCCATCATTTCCATTTCATTCTTCCCAAAAACGAAGCTCCGTCGTCAAAAAAATATAAAAATCCGACGTTGCAGTTCTCCAGGTCATTCGATAGCATTCACGGGCGCCCTCGTACCCAGTTCAATAGCAAAAATCGGGATTTTATCGTTCAACAACGAATTCATGTCGTCTACGAAGCAGCGGTAAAATAGAAATGTAAAAAAAAAATGAGAAAAGAAAAAAGAAAAAAAAAATATATCTAAAGGGTAGAACGACGTCAGCTCGGGTCCCCCGGAAACGACGCGCCACATGGCGCACACGTTACCTTTCTGTGCCGTAACTCGGTAACACGAAAGTACTCCTCCCCATCCCCGCAGTCGCCGTTCTCCCGCCCTTTACGCCGTATAAGGTCGCGTTGCAATACGTTGTAATATCCAAAGATCAATATATGTCTTGCACCCATGGTTCAAACGAGTCTTATCGTGCCAGCGATGTGCACGGAAGTCTCTATTCGTTGACGCAGGGCTGCGATTTTGATTTTTGTTCAATCGAATTTGACTTTTTTTCTTTTTTGATACCACGAAAATTAGGAAAAAAACATTACGATAGCTGTAAAAACATTTTTGGCCGGCAATTTTAATCGAAAAGGGAAAGGAGATTGCTGGGATTTCATCGCTTTAGGTCCACTGAAGCACGATTCGTCCTTGATGAATGCTTGGGGCTATGCGGCTTGACCTTGACTCGATTTAGGACAATGCAGCTCGACCTTTAGTCGACTGAGGATGATGGAGATTGAGAGAAATGCGACTTGAGACGATAAAAATTGTCGTCAATGAGTCTTGGGACAATGCGATTTGTCTTTGATGTAACTTAGGACAGTAAAAATTGACCTTGAATCAACTTAGGACGATGGAATTTCTCTTCGTTGAGACTCGGGACAACGGAAGTTGTCGTCTATGAAGCTTAAGACAATGCAACTTGCTTTTGACGCGACTTAGGACAACGAAAATTGTCTTTGACATGACTCAGGACGACACAACTTGTTCACAACATGATTTAGGATGATACTACTTCACCTTGTCTCAACCTGAAGCGAAAGAACTTGACCTCATCTTGATTTAGGACAATAGAATTTGTCTTTGACATGATTTGGGACAATAAAAATCGTCTTTCATATCACTTAGAGCAATACAATTCGACCTTGACTCCACTTAGGACAATAAAAATTGTCTTTGATATAACTTAGAGCAATACTATTCGACTTTGACTCAACTTAGGACAATAAAAATCATCGTTGATATAACTTAGGACAATACGATTCGACCTTGACTCGACTTAGGACAATAAAAATCGTCTTTGACATAACTTAAGACGATACAATTAGACCTCGAGTAAACTTAGGACAATAAAAATCGTCTTTGATAAAACTTAGAGCAATACAATTCGACTTTGACCCCACTTAGGACAATAAAAATCATCTTGGATATAACTTAAGACAATACAATTCGACTTCGAGTCAACTTAGGACAATAAAAATCGTCTTTGATAAAACTTAGAGCAATACAATTCGACTTTGACCCCACTTAGGACAATAAAAATCATCTTGGATATAACTTAAGACAATACAATTTGACCTCAACTCAACTTATAACAATAAAATTTCTCCTTAAAGAAACTTATGGCAACGAATCTCGTCTCCGATGGAACTTAGGACAACACAACTTGCTCTTAACACAACTTAGGACAACATAACTTGCTCTCAACATGACTTAGGACAACACAACTCGCTCTCAACACGACTTAGGACAACGCAACTTGCTCTTAACGCGACTGAGGACAACAAAACAAATCTTCGACGTGACTCAGAACAAAACAACTCGTCCTCAACAAGATTCACGATCTCACAACTTCACCTTGACTCAACCCGCGGCAAAACAACTCGACCTCATCTCACCTCATCCCAACCCAACTCGTCCTTGACCCGACCTTCCCCAAACCATCTCCTCCAATCCACGCTAATCCCATAAGAAAGAACACAAAACAAACACGACGAACAATGCAACCAAACATAATTCGACAAGATTCTCAATAACCAAACTCCCCGCACACGTTCCAATGACCGACAAAGGTGTCAGCTTTGTGTTGTTGTTGTCGATCGAACGATCAATTTACGCGACAAGTTCCAGCCACGGTTCTTCGTGACCGACGTTTCCGATATAGACGCAGTTCGAGCTATTTATATCCGACGTTGGCTCGGACCGAGCGAGATGGAGATGGGGTCAAGTTAACGCTGGCTCGGGCTTGCCAGGGGGGGGGGGGGGAGGAAGGCTTGGAAGGTAGTCGTTGGAAGCGCATTGCGGGGACGACGAGGAAGCGCGGCTTCGTGTACTGTTGCCAGTTGACCCAGCATGAACAACCCTCAACGCTGCTTGAGTACAGATTTCTGTGTTATCACGCGTTCGCATGCGAATACGCGGATAACATTAATACGGGGTTGGATCGCACTTCGAGGTCTGATCTACGTTCGAGGGTGGAGAACGTCTTGAGTATGGGTCAAGGCGCGAACGCCGATGTTCAATCGCTCGCTCCCAGTACAAACTGCGCCCTTTTCGACTTCCTCGCGATTTAATTCTCGCATCTGCATGTCAACTTGAGGAGCTTCGTTTTATTAAGGTGACCTGAAGGATTTGAACGTTATAGGGTGCGTGGGGATGATCTTGTTTGGGTTTGGGATGGATCAGGGTGGGGGGGGATTGTTTGAGAGGAGGTGGAGGATTTGGGGGAGGTTTTTTCGGGGACGATCGTTTGGATATTGAGGGTTGATGGGTGGGGGGAATTCGCTGGGATTGTTGGAACTTTGAGGAATGATTGTTGTTGATGGGATAATGATACATGAATTATTTCAGAATTTTTTATTGCATAGTTTCGTAGTTATGAATTTATGAATTCATTAAGATCGTTTATGGGGAAACAGCTTATGGAGACGTTAATGGTTGCGAAACGAAGGGGATTAAAGCGCGGTAGATTCTGAAAAAATGATATCATCGAGATTTAGGATCGACGGATTGGTTAGGCTTAGTTTTAAATTAATCGACTGATTAATTGTTGAGAAATTAATTCTATAGAAATAAATAAATCTGAATATCGTCGAATTTGACTTGAATTATTGTTAAAAGTCGTGAATTAACATTTCTGAGTGTTAATTTTTCATTAGTTCAGCTATTTGTAAGGCCAAACATGTGCGACATGATCTAGACTTGTAAATCCACGATTCACCCATTTTTTACTAACTTTTTGCCCGACGATCCGTCCAGTAAGATCTTTATCGTCAATCGGGGAATTTTTCTTCTTGTCAATTATTAGAAGATTGATCGCGAACCCAAAAATTATCAATAAACCACAAATTGCATGCAAAACTTCCATATTTCGATAACAAACAAAAAAGATCGTCGCCATTTCTCCAGCAATTCCATACAAAAAAAAATTCAATAAAATTTCTTTACCCACATCTCTATCAAAATTTTCGTACAAAATGTATCGCATAAAATTCCTGATTAAAAAAATTTATGATTTCTGTATCCAACCGACGAGTAGAATAATCACCACGGAAATTACAAATGGCGCCGTTATATCTTCGATTCGCTCAATTTTCTTTCTTCCCATTGCCTTAATTTTTTCTCGCTTTTTTATCTTTCATCGTCGCAGTTATTTCAACGGATTTTTCGTTCGCTAATGGAATATCAACGATCCCTGGCGGGTTGATCGAGGCGTCCTATCATGGGCGACGTTGGGGTTCTCGCGTTTCTTCGTGATTTCAGCTCTTATCCGGCTTCCAACCCTCTTCTCCCCGCCTCCCCACGAGAATATAGCATTCTCGTGGATGGCTCACATGTTATTTCTCAATAACCGGTCGTCGATACGACCGGCAATGCGCTTCATTTATCGTCGTGGAGTCTATCTCGTGCAGGATATTTACCTCGGATTTGCTTTTTACTTCTACTTGCACCCACGGGAATGATAAATCGTTTACGGAATGATGGTTTTTTTCTTTTTTTCTTATTTTTTTTTTTTGAACGAGAAGATGACGGGAGATTGGCTATTGTGTAATAACTGTGTTCGGGGTAACGAGTTCGATTCGCTATTAGGGATATTCGATCGGTACGGTCTGGTGAAAGGATTGAGAATAATAAATGAATGAAAGATAACATTTGATTTTCTTTTCTTGCAGTATATTTTTTTTTTTTTTTTCAATATTCAGTAAAATGAGTCGAATTAGATTTTTATAGGGAAAATCGATTGTGCGACAAAATCGATTCGACGAAGTCGAAAGAATCTAGAAATTTTGAAAGATAGAAAAAAGAGAACCGAAATTGATCAATGAGGATCGAAAGTAAATTAATTGGTTTTGTTATTTCTGGAAATCGTAATAAATCGAATTGGATTTTGCTGAGAAAAATTGATTGAACTTGCAGAATCTACAGAATCTATAAAATAATCTAAAAGGGAGGAGAATGAAAAATAAATAAACATAATTATTTTATTTTGTTTTTTTCTGCGAATGACAATGAATTGAATTAGATTTTGCCGATCGAAATTCGTTGAACCTTCAAAATTTACAGAATCTAAAAATTCTAAAAGATAGAAAATTAAAAGAAAAATCAACAAAATAATTATTTAAGTTATTTCTGTCAATCACAATAAATCGAATTAGATTTCGCCGATCAAAATTGCTAAAATCTCCAAAACCTACAAAATCTAAAAATTCTACAAAAATCAAGAAAAAAAAATAAATCAACGCAATACTTATTCTCTATTCCTGCCCAATCGCGACAATAACAAATTTCAATTCAATTTTACCGACCAAAATCCGTCTAAAACTTCGACGAAAATTTTCATAATTCCAATTTAATCTTTTTGATTTCAGGATCGGCGATAGAAAAATTGTGCGAATGCGCGATGGAGGACAGCCTGGCTGACCGGGGGTCGGTCGTTAGAGCGGCTCGTTGTCTATTGGGTTCCGTAACACGAGTACTTCTTCTCGCCGACATTGTCGTCGTCAAACAAGTATTACTCGCCAAAGACAAAGTCGCTCGTAGTCTCGGACGTCTCGAGAGCGTATCAAATTTCACGGAATTCGTGAAGGCCTTCAGCCAATTTGGCGCCGAAATGGTCGAACTCGCACATTTGACCGGTGACAGACAAGTGAGATTAATTTTTCTAGAATCATCCTAAAACTTATCAAAAAAAAAAACACCTTAATTATATTTCCCTGCTTCATGAGGTTTTTTTCAGCCATTTACATTAATTACGAAACCAAAAAAAATAATTTTGAAGAAACTTTGGTTATTAAATCGATCCCTAAAATTCTAACTTTGAGATAAAATGCTCGGTCGGTAACAAAAACTGTAAACCGCTTTTCTCGGCAACAATTGACGTCTCGAATAAAAAATGAGAACGGTTGACTGCGTTTCAAAATTCCGCAGTCAATCGTTCTCGTTTTTTTTTCAAAAAATCAAAAATGGCGGCGAAAAGCGCTTTGGAAAGAGTCAGTCACGTCTGTCGCACTTTTACCGATCTAAGAGAGACAATCGACGTCTTCTAACACATCACCTTAAAACTTTTAGAGGTTTCCCGTGTTTATTTCATCCACCTGAAAATCTTCATCCCCATTTTTGTCGCAATAGTAACTTAAAATCGACAAAAATGTATTTTCTAAAACATTTTTCTAAAATTATTTTCATTGCAGAACGATTTAAAAGACGAAAGGCGAAGAGCACAAATGGCTGCGGCTCGTCAGGTTCTAGAACGAAGCACGATGATGCTCCTGACATCGAGCAAAACTTGTCTGAGGCATCCTCAGTGTTTGTCGGCCAAAGAAAATCGTGACACGGTTTTTTGTCAAATGCGCCGTGCCATGGATCTCATTCATTATGTCGTCAAAGATGGCGTATTGGATTGCAGCGAATCGCAATCTTACTCAAATTCCCAGGTAAGCCTTTTTCGTCGTTTTTTTAGAAACCAAAATTTTCTAGAATTTCAAAATTGTGATTTTTCTACACTTAATGATACGCCGGAACGATTTTTATTCGAATTTATAAATTTAAATTGTCAATTGGGTTTCTAAAATGGATTTTAGAAGCTATACATTTTTTAGATTTTCTAAAATTTGAGAATTATGCGATTTTTCTAATTCAATCGGGATTAAAAACATTTTTTGTTCGACCCTGAAGAGCCCAAATGTGAGTTTGATTTATGCAGGGAATTTTAGAATCTCTAAATCTTCTAAAATTCAATGATTATGAGGCTTTTCTCGATTCAATCGAGCTCAGTGACATTTTTTTATTCGAAGCTGTCGATTCCAACCATTAGTTAAATTTCTAAAATGAATTTTAGAATATCCAAATTTTCTAAAATCCAACAATTATTATTTTTTTCTGAATTTAATCGTACGTAAGATTTTATACTCAGACGTACAAAGCTCAAACATTGAGTGTGGATATTCTAAAATCCAACTGAGTCCCCACAATTCCCTATCAAACCCTAAAATTTCCATTTCATTTCTAAAATCTTCTAAAAAACCTTCAATTCATCCCCAAAAATCTTGAAAAAAAAAATCACAATAAAAATTCGGCCCAACATTCTTTCCCGTCACCAACCCGATCGATCTTACGACGAATTTCCATACCAAAAAAAAAACCACAAGCCGACCCAACCAAAAATCCCTCATCGTCCATAAATCTAATGAAAAAAAAAAATAAAGAGAAAAAAATTCAAATTCAAACGACGATTTCGGTCCGCGAAATGGGGAACTGCATTTAGCAGAGGAAAGACGATAAAACCGTCGTGCGATTAACTCGACAGGACGGATTTTGCCACGTTGACAGCCCGAGAGCGATAAATTTCGTCGAAATGGTAGGTTCGAAAAAAACGAATTTTTCCGTACAAACCCTCAGCGAAATTTCGCCAAAATTCGGTTGTAAACATCGGCCATTAACGAATAGAACGGGGAACGTCTGTCTTTCGACGCATTAAAGTCAAGCGGCGACTGTTATCAATCACCGTTTGACGATGGAAGGCACGGAGGGAGAAGGAGAGAAAGATGGAGAGAGTAGAAAATTTG
>CAXAQZ010001032.1:155000-160000 GCA_963971145.1 Sussaba pulchella | reverse complement strand
TAAATGAATAAATGAATAAATGAATAAATGAATAAATGAATGAATGAATAAATGAATAAATGAATAAATGACTAAATGAATAAATGGATAAATGGATAAATGAATAAATGAATAAATGAATAAATGAATAAATGAATAAATGAATAAATGAATAAATGAATAAATGAATAAATGAATAAATGAATAAATGAATAAATGAATAAATGAATAAATGAATAAATGAATAAATAAATAAATGAATAAATTAATTAATTAATTAATGAATAAATGAATAAATGAATAAATGATTAAATGAATAAATGAATAAATGAATAAATGAATAAATGAATAAATGAATAAATGAATAAATGAATAAATGAATAAATGAATAAATGAATAAATGAATGAATGAATAAATGAATAAATGAATAAATGAATAAATGAATAAATGAATAAATGAATAAATGAATAAATGAATAAATGAATAAATGAATAAATGAATAAATGAATAAATGAATAAATGAATAAATGAATAAATGAATAAATGAATAAATGAATAGATGAATAAATGAATAAATGAATAAATGAATAAATGAATGAATGAATAAATGAATAAATAAATAAATAAATAAATGAATGAATGAATAAATAAATGAATGAATAAATGAATAAATGAATAAATGAATAAATGAATAAATGAATAAATGAATAAATGAATAAATGAATAAATAAATTAATGAATATATGAATAAATAAACAAATGAATAAATGAATAAATGAATAAATGAATAAATGAATAAATGAATAAATGAATAAATGAATAAATGAATAAATAAATAAATGAATAAATGAATGAATGAATAAATGAATAAATGAATAAATGAATAAATAAATAAATGAATGAATAAATAAATGAATGAATAAATAAATGCATAAATGAATAAATGAATAAATGAATAAATAACTAAATGAATAAATGAATAAATGAATGAATGAATAAAAGAATAAATGAATAAATGAATGAATGAATGAATAAATAAATGAATAAATAAATAAATAAATTATTGAATGAATGGATAAATGAATAAATGAATAAATGAATAAATGAATAAATGAATAAATGAATAAATGAATAAATGGATAAATGAATAAATGAATAAATGAATGAATGAATAAATGAATAAATGAATAAATGAATAAATGAATAAATGAATCAATGAATAAATAAATGAATGAATAAATGGATGAATAAATAAATGCATAAATGAATAAATAAATAATTGAATAAATAAATAAATGAATAAATGAATAAATGAATAAATGAATAGATGAATAAATGAATAAATGAATAAATGAATAAATGAATAAATGAATAAATGAATGAATGAATAAATGAATAAATGAATGAATGAATAAATGAATGAATGAATAAATGAATAAATGAATAAATGAATAAATGAATAAATGAATAAATGAATAAATGAATAAATGAATAAATGAATAAATGAATAAATGAATAAATGAATAAATGAATAAATGAATAAATGAATAAATGAATAAATGAATAAATGAATAAATGAATAAATGAATAAATGAATAAATGAATAAATGAATAAATGAATAAATGAATAAATGAATAAATGAATAAATGAATAAATGAATAAATGAATAAATGAATAAATGAATAAATGAATAAATGAATAAATGAATAAATGAATAAATGAATAAATGAATAAATGAATAAATGAATGAATGAATAAATAAATAAATGAATAAATGAATAAATGAATAAATGAATAAATGAATAAATGAATAAATGAATAAATGAATAAATGAATAAATGAATAAATGAATAAATGAATAAATGAATAAATGAATAAATGAATAAATGAATAAATGAATAAATGAATAAATGAATAAATGAATAAATGAATAAATGAATAAATGAATAAATGAATAAATGAATAAATGAATAAATGAATAAATGAATAAATGAATAAATGAATAAATGAATAAATGAATAAATGAATAAATGAATAAATGAATAAATGAATAAATGAATAAATGAATAAATGAATAAATGAATAAATGAATAAATGAATAAATGAATAAATGAATAAATGAATAAATGAATAAATGAATAAATGAATAAATGAATAAATGAATAAATGAATAAATGAATAAATGAATAAATGAATAAATGAATAAATGAATAAATGAATAAATGAATAAACGAATAAATGAATAAATGAATAAATGAATGAATGAATGAATGAATGAATAAATAAATGAATAAATGATTAAATGAATAAATGAATGAATAAATAAATGAATAAATGAATAAATGAATAAATGAATATATGAATAAATGAATGAATGAATTAATAAATAAATCAATGGATTAATGAATGAATGAATGATCGAATTAATGAATAAATGAATAAATGAATAAATGAATGAATGAATGAATGAATAAATGAATAAATGAATAAATGAATAAATGAATAAATGAATAAATGAATAAATGAATAAATGAATAAATGAATAAATGAATAAATGAATAAATGAATAAATGAATAAATGAATAAATGAATAAATGAATAAATGAATAAATGAATAAATGAATAAATGAATAAATGAATAAATGAATAAATGAATAAATGAATGAATGAATAAATGAATAAATAAATAAATAAATACATGAATAAATGAATAAATGAATAAATGAATAAATGAATAAATGAATAAATGAATAAATGAATAAATGAATGAATGAATAAATGAATGAATGAATGAATAAATAAATGAATGAATAAATGAATGAATGAATGAATGAATAAATGAATAAATAAATAAGTAAATGAAAAAATGAATAAATAAATGGATAAATAAATAAATAAATGAATAAATGAATAAATGAATAAATGAATAAATGAATAAATGACCAAATGAATAAATGAATAAATGAATAAATAAATAAATGAATAAATGACCAAATGAATAAATGAATAAATGAATAAATGAATAAATGAATAAATGAATAAATGGATAAATGAATAAATGAATAAATGAATAAATGAATAAATGAATAAATGAATAAATGAATAAATGAATAAATGAATAAATGAATAAATGAATAAATGAATAAATGAATAAATGAATAAATGAATAAATGAATAAATGAATAAATGGCTAAATGAATAAATGAATAAATGAATAAATGAATAAATGAATAAATGAATAAATGAATAAATGAATAAATGAATAAATGAATAAATGAATAAATGAATAAATGAATAAATGAATAAATGAATAAATGAATAAATGAATAAATGAATGAATGAATAAATGAATAAATGAATAAATGAATAAATAAATAAATGAATGAATGAAAAAATGAATAAATGAATAAATAAATAAATGAATAAATAAATAAATGAATAAATGAATGAATGAATAAATGAATAAATGAATAAATGAATAAATGAATAAATGAATAAATGAATAAATGAATAAATGAATAAATGAATAAATGAATAAATGAATAAATGAATAAATGAATAAATGAATAAATGAATAAATGAATAAATGAATAAATGAATAAATGAATAAATGAATAAATGAATAAATGAATAAATGAATGAATGAATAAATAAATAAGAGAATAAATGAATAAATGAATAAATGAATAAATGATTAAATGAATGAATGAATAAATGAATAAATGAATAAATGAATGAATAAATAAATGAATAAATGAATAAATGAATAAATGAATAAATGAATAAATGAATAAATGAATAAATGAATAAATGAATGAATGAATAAATGAATAAATGAATAAATAAAAAAATGAATAAATGAATAAATAAATAAATGAATAAATGAATAAATGAATAAATGAATAAATGAATAAATGAATAAATGAATAAATGAATAAATGAATAAATGAATAAATGAATAAATGAATAAATGAATAAATGAATAAATGAATAAATGAATAAATGAATAGATGAATAAATGAATAAATGAATAAATGAATAAATGAATAAATGAATAAATGAATAAATGAATAAATGAATAAATGAATAAATGAATAAATGAATAAATGAATAAATGAATAAATGAATAAATGAATAAATGAATAAATGAATAAATGAATAAATGAATAAATGAATAAATGAATAAATGAATAAATGAATTAATGAATTAATGAATTAATGAATTAATGAATTAATGAATTAATGAATTAATGAATTAATGAATTAATGGATAAATAAATCAATGAATAAATGAATAAATGAATAAATGAATAAATGAATAAATGAATAAATGAATAAATGAATAAATGAATAAATGAATAAATGAATAAATGAATAAATGAATAAATGAATAAATGAATAAATGAATAAATGAATAAATGAATAAATGAATAAATGAATAAATGAATAAATGAATAAATGAATAAATGAATAAATGAATAAATGAATAAATGAATAAATGAATAAATGAATAAATGAATAAATGAATAAATGAATAAATGAATAAATGAATAAATGAATAAATGAATAAATGAATAAATGAATAAATGAATAAATGAATAAATGAATATATAAATAAATGAATGAATGAATAAATGAATAAATGAATAAATGAATAAATGAATAAATAAATAAATAAATAAATGGATAAATGAATAAATGAATAAATGAATAAATGAATAAATAAATAAATGAATACATGAATAAATGAATAAATGAATAAATGAATAAATGTATGAATGAATAAATGAATGAATGAATGAATAAATAAATGAATGAATAAATGAATGAATGAATGAATGAATAAATGAATGAATAAATAAGTAAATGAAAAAATGAATAAATGAACATATGAATAAATGAATAAATGAATAAATGAATGAATGAATGAATGAATAAATGAATAAATGAATAAATGAATAAATAAATTGATAAAAAAATGAATAAATGAATGAATAAATCAATGAATTAATGAATTAA
>CAXAQZ010001032.1:135000-140000 GCA_963971145.1 Sussaba pulchella | reverse complement strand
AATGAATAAATGAATAAATGAATAAATGAATAAATGAATAAATGAATAAATAAATAAATGAATAAATAAATAAATGAATAAATAAATAAATGAATAAATGAATAAATAAATAAATGAATAAATGAATAAATAAATAAATGAATAAATGAATAGATGAATAAATGAATAAATGAATAAATGAATAAATGAATAAATGAATAAATGAATAAATGAATAAATGAATAAATGAATAAATGAATTAATGAATTAATAAATTAATGGATAAATGAATTAATAAATAAATAAATAATTGAATGAATGAATGAATGAATGAATGAATGGATAAATGAATAAACGAATAGATAAATAAATGAATAATTGATTAAATGAATAAATAAATAAATGAATCAATGAATAAATGAATAAATGGATAAATAAAGAAATAAATAAGTAAATAAATAAATAAATGAATAAAAGAATGAATGAATAAAAAAATAAATGAATGAATGAACAAATGAATAAATGAATAAATGAATAAATGAATCAATGAATAAATGAATCAATGAATAAATAAATAAATGAATTAATAAATAAATGAATAAATAAACAAATAAATAAATGAATGAATGAATGAGTAAATGAATTGATGAATTAATAAATTAATGAATTAATGAATAAATAAATAAATGATGAATGAATGAATGAAAAAATGAATCAATAAATAAATGAATAAATGAAAACATAAATAAATGAATAACTGAATGAATAGATGAATGAATGAATAGATGAATGAATGAATAAATGAATGAATAAATGGATAAATGAATAAATGAATCAATGAATAAATGAATAAATGAATAGATGAATATATAAATAAATGAATAAATGAATAAATGAATAAATGAATAAATGAATCAATGAATAAATGAATAAATGAATAAATGAATAAATGAATGAATGAATAAATGAAAAATGAATAAGTGAATAAGTGAATAAATGGATAAATGAATATATGAATAAATAAAAAAATGAATGAATGGATAAATGACTAAATGAATGAATGAATAAGTGAATAAATGAGGAAACGAATAAATGAATTAATGAATAAATGAATAAATGAATGAATTAATTAATAGATAAATCAATGAATGAATACATGAATAAATAAATGAATGAATAAATGAATAAATGAAGAAATGAACAAATGAACAAATGAATAAATGGATAAATAAACAAATGAATAAATGAATAAATAAATAAATGAATAAATGAATAAATGAAAAAATGAAAAAATGAATAAATGAATAAATGAATAAATGAATAAATGAATAAATGAATAAATGAATAGATGAATAAATGAATAAATGAATAAATGAATAAATGAATGAATGAATAAATGAATAAATGAATAAATGAATAAATGAATGAATGAATAAATGAATAAATGAATAAATGAATAAATGAATAAATGAATAAATGAATAATTAAATAAATGAATAAATGAATAAATGAATGAAATAAATAAATGAATAAATAAACAAATGAATGAATGAATAAATAAATGAATAAATGAATAAATGAATAAATGAATAAATGAATAAATGAATAAATGAATAAATGAATAAATGAATAAATCAATAAATGAATAAATGAATAAATGAATGAATGAATTAATGAATAAATAAATAAATGAATAAATAAATAAATGAATAAATGAATAAATGAATAAATAAATAAATGAATAAATGAATGAATGAATAAATGAATAAATGAATAAATGAATAAATGAATAAATGAATAAATGAGTAAATGAATAAATGAATAAATGAATAATTGAATGAATAAATAAATGAGTGAATGAATAAATGAATAAATGAATGAATGAATAAATGAATAAATGAATAAATGAATAAATGAATAAATGAATAAATAAATAAATGAATAAATGAATAAATGAATAAATGAATAAATGAATAAATGAATAAATGAATGAATAAATGAATCAATGAATAAATGAATAAATGAATAAATGAATAAATGAATAAATGAATAAATGAATAAATGAATAAATGAATAAATGAATAAATGAATAAATGAATAAATGAATAAATGAATAAATGAATAAATGAATAAATGAATAAATAAATAAATGAATAAATGAATAAATGAATGAATGAATAAATGAATAAATGAATAAATGAATAAATGAATAAATGAAAAAATGAATAAATGAATAAATGAATAAATGAATAAATGAATAAATGAATAAATGAATAAATGAATGAATGAATAAATGAATAAATGAATGAATGAATAAATGAATAAATAAATGAATGAATAAATGAATAAATGAATAAATGAATAAATAAATGAATGAATGAATGAATAATTAAATAAATGAATAAATGAATAAATAAATAAATGAATAAATGAATAAATGAATGAATAAATAAATGAATAAATAAATAAATAAATGAATAAATGAATAAATGAATAAATGAATAAATGAATGAATGAATGAATGAATAAATGAATAAATGAATAAATGAATAAATGAATAAAT
Organism: Sussaba pulchella; assembly: GCA_963971145.1. NCBI lineage: Eukaryota > Metazoa > Arthropoda > Insecta > Hymenoptera > Ichneumonidae > Sussaba > Sussaba pulchella. Next base: position 137,458 of record CAXAQZ010001032.1, on the reverse strand, counting down.
GAATCAATGAATAAATGAATAAATGAATAAATGAATGAATGAATAAATGAATAGATAAATAAATAAATAAATGAATCAATGAATCAATGAATCAATGAATAAATGAATAAATGAATAAATGAATAAACGAATAAATGAATAAATGAATAAATGAATGAATGAATAAATGAATAAATGAATAAATGAATAAATGAATAAATAAATGAATGAATAAATGAATAAATGAATATTTGAATAAATGAATAAATGAATAAATGAATAAATGAATAAATGAATAAATGAATAAATGAATAAATGAATGAATGAATGAATGAATAAATGAATAAATGAATGAATGAATAAATGAATGAGCAAATAAATGAATAAATGAAAAAAAAAATAAATGAATAACTGAATAAATGAATAAATGAATGAATAAATGAATGAATAAATAAATAAATGAATAAATGAATAAATGAATAAATAAATAAATGAATAAATGGATAAATGAATAAATGAATAAATGAATAAATGAATGAATGAATAAATGAATAAATGAATAAATGAATAAATGAATAAATGAATAAATGAATAAATGAATAAATGAATAAATGAATAGATAAATAAATGAATAAATGAATGACTGAATAAGAGAATCAATAAATAAATAAATGAATAAATGAATAAATGAATAAATAAATAAATGAATCAATAAATAAATAAATGAATAAATGAATAAATGAATAAATGGATGAATGAATAGATGAATAAATGAATAAATGAATAAATGAATAAATGAATATATAAATAAATGAATAAATGAATAAATGAATAAATGAATAAATGAATAAATGAATAAATGAATAAATGAATAAATGAATAAATGAATAAATGAATGAATGAATAAATGAATAAATGAATAAAGAAATAAATGAATAAATGAATAAATGAATAAATGAATAAATGAATAAATGAATAAATAAATAAATGAATAAATAAATAAATGAATAAATAAATAAATGAATAAATGAATGAATAAATAAATGAATAAATGAATAAATAAATAAATGAATAAATGAATAGATGAATAAATGAATAAATGAATAAATGAATAAATGAATAAATGAATAAATGAATAAATGAATAAATGAATAAATGAATAAATGAATTAATGAATTAATAAATTAATGGATAAATGAATTAATAAATAAATAAATAATTGAATGAATGAATGAATGAATGAATGAATGGATAAATGAATAAACGAATAGATAAATAAATGAATAATTGATTAAATGAATAAATAAATAAATGAATCAATGAATAAATGAATAAATGGATAAATAAAGAAATAAATAAGTAAATAAATAAATAAATGAATAAAAGAATGAATGAATAAAAAAATAAATGAATGAATGAACAAATGAATAAATGAATAAATGAATAAATGAATCAATGAATAAATGAATCAATGAATAAATAAATAAATGAATTAATAAATAAATGAATAAATAAACAAATAAATAAATGAATGAATGAATGAGTAAATGAATTGATGAATTAATAAATTAATGAATTAATGAATAAATAAATAAATGATGAATGAATGAATGAAAAAATGAATCAATAAATAAATGAATAAATGAAAACATAAATAAATGAATAACTGAATGAATAGATGAATGAATGAATAGATGAATGAATGAATAAATGAATGAATAAATGGATAAATGAATAAATGAATCAATGAATAAATGAATAAATGAATAGATGAATATATAAATAAATGAATAAATGAATAAATGAATAAATGAATAAATGAATCAATGAATAAATGAATAAATGAATAAATGAATAAATGAATGAATGAATAAATGAAAAATGAATAAGTGAATAAGTGAATAAATGGATAAATGAATATATGAATAAATAAAAAAATGAATGAATGGATAAATGACTAAATGAATGAATGAATAAGTGAATAAATGAGGAAACGAATAAATGAATTAATGAATAAATGAATAAATGAATGAATTAATTAATAGATAAATCAATGAATGAATACATGAATAAATAAATGAATGAATAAATGAATAAATGAAGAAATGAACAAATGAACAAATGAATAAATGGATAAATAAACAAATGAATAAATGAATAAATAAATAAATGAATAAATGAATAAATGAAAAAATGAAAAAATGAATAAATGAATAAATGAATAAATGAATAAATGAATAAATGAATAAATGAATAGATGAATGAATAAATAAATGAATAAATGAATAAATGAATGAATGAATAAATGAATAAATGAATAAATGAATAAATGAATGAATGAATAAATGAATAAATGAATAAATGAATAAATGAATAAATGAATAATTAAATAAATGAATAAATGAATAAATGAATGAAATAAATAAATGAATAAATAAACAAATGAATGAATGAATAAATAAATGAATAAATGAATAAA
>CAXAQZ010001032.1:115000-130000 GCA_963971145.1 Sussaba pulchella | reverse complement strand
TGAATGAATGAATGAATAAATGGATAAAATGAATAAATGAATAAATGAATAAATGAATAAATGAATAATGAATAAATGAATAAATGAATAAATGATAAATGAATAAATGAATAAATGAATAAATGAATAAATGAATAAATGAATAAATGAATAAATGAATAAATGAATAAATGAATGAATGAATAAATGAATAAATGAATGAATGAATAATGAATAAATGAATAAATGAATAAATGAATCAATGAATAATGAATAAATAAATAAATGAATAAATGAATGAATGAATAAATGAATAAATACATAAATGAATAAATAAATGAATAAATGAAGAAATAAATAAATGAATGAATGAATGAATGAATAAATGAATAAATGAATAATGAATAAATGAATAATGAATAAATGAATAATGAATAAATGAATAAATGAATAAATGAATAAATGAATGAATGAATAAATGAATAAATGAATAAATGAATAAATGAATAAATGAATAAACGAATAAATGAATAAATGATTAAATGAATAAATGAATAAATGAATAAATGAATAAATGAATAAATGAATAAATGAATAAATGAATAAATGAATAAATGAATAAATGAATAAATGAATAAATGAATAAATGAATAAATGAATAAATGATAAATGAATAAATGAATAAATGAATAAATGAATAAATGAATAAATGAATAAATGAATAAATGAATAAATGAATAAATGAATAAATGAATAAATGAATAAATGAATAAATGAATAAATGAATAAATGAATAAATGAATAAATGAATAAATGAATAAATGAATAAATGAATAAATGAATAAATGAATAAATGATAATGAATAAATGAATAAATGAATAAATGAATAAATGAATAAATGAATAAATGAATAAATGAATAAATGAATAAATGAATAAATGAATAAATGAATAAATGAATAAATGAATAAATGAATAAATGAATAAATGAATAAATGAATAAATGAATAAATGAATAAATGAATAAATGAATAAATGAATAAATGAATAATGAATAAATGAATAAATGAATGAATGAAATAAATGAAAAATGAATAAATGAATAAATGAATAAATGAATGAATGAATAAATGAATAAATGAATAAATGATGAATGAATAAATGAATAAATGAATAAATGAATAAATGAATAAATGAATAAATGAATAAATGAATAAATGAATAAATAAATAAATGAATAAATAAATAAATGAATAGATGAATGAATGAATGAATGAATAAATGAATAAATGAATAAATGAATAAATGAATGAATAAATAAATGAATAAATGAATAAATGAATAAATGAATAAATGAATAAATGAATAAATGAATAAATGAATAATGAATAAATGAATAAATGAATAAATGAATAAATGAATAAATGAATAAATGAATAAATGAATAAATGAATAAATTGAATAAATGAATAAATGAATAAATGAATAAATGAACAAATGAATAAATGAATAAATGAATAAATAAATAAATGAATAAATGAATAAATGAATAAATGAATAAATGAATGAATGAATAAATGAATAAATGAATAAATGAATAAATGAATAAATGGATTAATGAATTGATAAATTAATGAATTAATGGATAAATGAATTATTAAATAAATAAATAATTGAATGAATGAATGAATGAATAAATGAATAAATGAATAAATAAATAAATGAATAAATAAATAAATAAATGAAGAAATAAATAAATGAATGAATGAATGAATGAATAAATGAATAAATAAATAAATGAATAAATGAATAAATGAATAAATAAATAAATAAATAAATGAATAAATGAATAAATGAATAAATGAATAAATGAATAAATGAATAAATGAATAAATGAATAAATGAATAAATGAATAAATGAATAAATGAATAAATGAATAAATGAATAAATGAATAAATGAATAAATGAATAAATGAATAAATGAATAAATGAATAAATGAATAAATGAATAAATGAATAAATGAATAAATGAATAAATGAATAAATGAATAAATGAATAAATGAATAAATGAATAAATGAATAAATGAATAAATGAATAAATGAATAAATGAATAAATGAATAAATGAATAAATGAATAAATGAATAAATGAATAAATGAATAAATGAATAAATGAATAAATGAATAAATGAATAAATGAATAAATGAATAAATGAATAAATGAATAAATGAATAAATGAATAAATGAATAAATGAATAAATGAATAAATGAATAAATGAATAAATGAATAAATGAATAAATGAATAAATGAATAAATGAATAAATGAATAAATGAATAAATGAATAAATGAATAAATGAATAAATGAATAAATGAATAAATGAATAAATGCATAAATGAATAAATGAATAAATGAATAAATGAATACATGAATAAATGAATAAATGAATAAATGAATAAATGAATAAATGAATAAATGAAAAAATGAATAAATGAATAAATGAATGAATGAATAAATGAATAAATGAATAAATGAATGAATGAATAAATGAATAAATGAATAAATGAATAAATGAATAAATGAATAAATGAATAAATAAATAAATGAATAAATAAATAAATGATCAGATGAATGAATGAATGAATGAATAAATGAATAAATGAATAAATGAATGAATAAATGAATAAATAAATGAATAAATGAATAAATGAATAAATGAATAAATGAATAAATGAATAAATGAATAAATGAATAAATGAATAAATGAATAAATGAATAAATGAATAAATGAATAAATGAATAAATGAATAAATGAATAAATGAATAAATAAAAAAATGAATAAATGAATAAATGAATAAATGAATAAATAAATAAATGAATAAATGAATAAATGAATAAATGAATGAATGAATAAATGAATAAATGAGTAAGTGAATAAATGAATAAATGAATAATTGAATGAATAAATAAATGAGTAAATGAATGAATGAATAAATGAATAAATGAATAAATGAATAAATGAATAAATGAATAAATGAATAAATGAATAAATGAATAAATGAATAAATGAATAAATGAATAAATGAATAAATGAATAAATGAATAAATGAATAAATGAATAAATGAATAAATGAATAAATGAATAAATGAATAAATGAATAAATGAATAAATGAATAAATGAATAAATGAATGAATGAATAAATGAATGAATGAATAAATGAATAAATGAATAAATGAATAAATGAATAAATGAATAAATGAATAAATGAATAAATGAATAAATGAATAAATGAATAAATAAATAAATGAATAAATGAATAAATGAATAAATGAATAAATGAATAAATGAATAAATGAATAAATGAATAAATGAATAAATAAATAAATGAATAAATGAATAAATGAATAAATGAATAAATGAATAAATGAATAAATGAATAAATGAATAAATGAATAAATGAATAAATGAATAAATGAATAAATGAATAAATGAATAAATGAATAAATGAATAAATGAATAAATGAATAAATGAATAAATGAATAAATGAATAAATAAATAAATGAATAAATGAATAAATGAATAAATGAATCAATGAATAAATGAATAAATGAATCAATGAATAAATGAATAAATGAATAAATGAATAAATGAATGAATGAATAAATGAATAAATGAATAAATGAATAAATAAATAAATGAATAAATGAATAAACGAATAAATGAATAAATGAATAAATGAATAAATGAATAAATGAATAAATGAATAAATGAATAAATGAATAAATGAATAAATGAATAAATGAATAAATGAATGAATAAATAAATGAATAAATGAATAAATGAATAAATGAATAAATGAATAAATGAATAAATGAATAAATAAATGAATGAATAAATGAATAAATGAATAAATGAATAAATGAATAAATGAATAAATAAATAAATGAATAAATGAATAAATGAATAAATGAATAAATGAATAAATGAATAAATGAATAAATGAATAAATGAATAAATGAATAAATGAATAAATGAATAAATGAATAAATGAATAAATGAATAAATGAATGAATGAATAAATGAATAAATGAATAAATGAATAAATGAATAAATGAATAAATGAATAAATGAATAAATGAATAAATGAATAAATGAATAAATGAATAAATGAATAAATGAATAAATGAATAAATGAATAAATGAATAAATGAATAAATGAATAAATGAATAAATGAATAAATGAATAAATAAATAAATAAATGAATAAATGAATCAATGAATAAATGGATCAATGAATAAATGAATAAATGAATAAATGAATAAATGAATAAATAAATAAATGAATAAATGAATAAATGAATAAATGAATAAATGAATAAATGAATAAATGAATAAATGAATAAATGAATAAATGAATAAATGAATAAATGAATAAATGAATAAATGAATAAATGAATAAATAAATAAATGAATAAATGAATAAATGAATAAATGAATAAATGAATAAATGAATAAATGAATAAATGAATAAATGAATAAATGAATAAATGAATAAATGAATAAATGAATAAATGAATAAATGAATAAATGAATAAATGAATAAATGAATAAATGAATAAATGAATAAATGAATAAATGAATAAATGAATAAATGAATAAATGAATAAATGAATAAATGAATAAATGAATAAATGAATAAATGAATAAATGAATAAATGAATAAATGAATAAATGAATAAATGAATAAATGAATAAATGAATAAATGAATAAATGAATAAATGAATAAATGAATAAATGAATAAATGAATAAATGAATAAATGAATAAATGAATAAATGAATAAATGAATAAATGAATAAATGAATAAATGAATAAATGAATAAATGAATAAATGAATAAATGAATAAATGAATAAATGAATAAATGAATAAATGAATAAATGAATAAATGAATAAATGAATAAATGAATAAATCAATAAATGAATAAATGAATAAATGAATAAATGAATAAATGAATAAATGAATAAATGAATAAATGAATAAATGAATAAATGAATAAATGAATAAATGAATAAATGAATAAATAAATAAATGAATAAATGAATAAATGAATAAATGAATAAATGAATAAATGAATAAATGAATGAATGAATAAATGAATAAATGAATGAATGAATAAATGAATAAATGAATGAATGAATAAATGAATAAATGAATAAATGAATAAATGAATAAATGAATAAATAAATAAATGAATAAATGAATAAATGAATGAATAAATAAATGAATAAATGAATAACTGAATAACTGAATAAATGAATAAATAAATACATGAATAAATAAATAAATGAATAAATGAATAAATGAATAAATGAATCCAGAAATGAATGAATAAATGAATAAATGAGTAAATGAATAAATGAATAGATAAATAAATGAATAAATGAATAAATGAGTAAATGAATGAATAAATAAATAAAGAAATGATTAAATGAATATAGGAATAAATGAATAAATGAATAGATGAATAAACGAATAAAAGAATAAGTAAATAAAAAAAAAAAATGAATCAATGAATTAATGAATAAATGAATCAATGAATTAATGAATAAATGAATAAATAAACGAATGAATAAATAAATAAATGAATAAATGAATAAATGAATAAATGAATAAATGAATAAATGAATAAATGAATAAATGAATAAATGAATAAATGAATGAATGAATAAATGAATAGATGAATAAATGAATAAATGAATAAATGAATAGATGAATAAATGAATAAATAAATAAATGAATAGATAAATAAATGGATAAATAAAGAAATAAATAAATAAATAAATAAATAAATAAATAAATAAAAGAATAAATGAATAAATGAATAAATGAATGAATGAACAAATGAATAAATGAATAAATAAATCAATGAATAAATGAATCAATGAATAAATGAATAAATGAATTAATAAACAAATGAATAAATAAACAAATAAATAAATAAATGAATGAATGAGTAAATCAATTGATGAATTAATAAATTAATGAATTAATGAATGATCAAATAAATGATGAATGAATGAATGAATAAATGAATCAATAAATAAATGAATAAATGAATACATAAATAAATGAATAACTGAATGAATAGATGAATGAATGAATAAATATATGAATAAATGGATAAATGAATCAATGAATCAATGAATAAATGAATAAATGAATAGATGAATAAATAAATAAATGAATAAATGAATAAATGAATGAATGAATAAATGAATTAATGAATAAATGAATCAATGAATAAATGAATAAATGAATAAATGAATAAATGAATAAATGAATAAATGAAAAATGAATAAATGAATAAATGGATAAATGAATATATGAATAAATAGAAAAATGAGTGAATGGATAAATGAATAAATGAATGAATGAATAAGTGAATAAATGAATAAATGAATAAATAAATAAATGAATTAATGAATAAATGAATAAATGAATAAATTAATTAATAAATAAATCAATGAATGAATACATGAATAAATGAATGAATGAATAAATGAATAAGCGAAGAAATGAACAAATGAACAAATGAATAAATGGATAAATGGATAAATGGATAAATGAATAAATAAATAAATGAATAAATGAATAAATGAATAAATGAATAAATGAATGAATGAATAAATGAATAAATGAATAAATGAATAAATGAATAAATGAATAAATGAATGAATGAATAAATGAATAAATGAATAAATGAATAAATGAATAAATGAATAAATGAATAAATGAATAAATGAATGAATGAATAAATGAATAATTGAATACATGAATAAATGAATAAATGAATGAATGAATAAATGAATAAATAAATGAAATAAATAAATGAATGGATGAACAAATGGATGAATGAATAAATAAATGGATAAATAAATGAATAAATGAATAAATGAATAAATGAATAAATGAATAAATGAATAAATGAATAAATGAATAAATGAATAAATGAATAAATGAATAAATGAATAAATGAATAAATGAATAAATGAATAAATGAATGAATGAATAAATGAATAAATGAATAAATGAATAAATGAATAAATGAATAAATGAATAAATGAATAAATAAATAAATGAATAAATGAATAAATGAATAAATGAATAAATGAATAAATGAATAAATGAATAAATGAATAAATGAATGAATGAATAAATGAATAAATGAATAAATGAATGAATGAATAAATGAATAAATGAATGAATGAATAAATGAATAAATGAATAAATGAATAAATGAATAAATGAATAAATGAATAAATGAATAAATAAATGAATGAATAAATAAATAAATTAATAAATGAATGAATGAATAAATGAATAAATGAATAAATGAATAAATAAATAAATGAATGAATGAATAGATGAATAAATGAATAAATGAATAAATGAATAAATGAATAAATGAATAAATGAATAAATGAATAAATGAATAAATGAATGAATGAATAAATGAATAAATGAATAAATGGATTAATGAATTAATAAATTAATGAATTAATGGATAAATGAATTATTCAATAAATAAATAATTGAATGAATGAATGAATGAATGAATGAATGGATAAATAAATAAACGAATAGATAAATAAATGAAAAATTGATTGAATGAATAAATAAATAAATGAATAAATGAATAAATGAATAAATGAATAAATTAATAAATGGATAAATAAAGAAATAAATAAATAAATAAATAAATAAATGAATAAAAGAATGAATGAATAAATGAATAAATGAATGAATGAACAAATGAATAAATGAATAAATGAATAAATGAATCAATGAATGAATGAATCAATAAATAAATAAATAAATGAATTAATAAATAAATGAATAAATAAACAAATAAATAAATAAATGAATGAATGAGTAAATGAATTGATGAATTAATAAATTAATGAATTAATGAATAACTAAATAAATGATGAATGAATGAATGAAAAAATAAATCAATAAATAAATGAATAAATGAATACATAAATAAATGAATAACTGAATGAATAGATGAATGAATGAATAAATGAATGATTTAATGGATAAATGAATAAATGAATCAATGAATAAATGAATGAATGAATAGATGAATGAATAAATAAATGAATAAATGAATACATGAATAAATGAATAAATGAATAAATGAATAAATGAATAAATGAATAAATGAATAAATGAATAAATGAATAAACGAATAAATGAATGAATGAATAAATGAATAAATGAATCAATGAATAAATGAATAAATGGATAAATGAATAAATGAATAAATGAATAAATGAATAAATGAATAAATGAATAAGTGAATAAATGGATAAATGAATATATGAATGAATAAAAAAATGAATAAATGGATAAATGAATAAATGAATGAATGAATAAGTGAATAAATGAGGAAATGAATAAATGAATTAATGAATAAATGAATAAATGAATGAATGAATAAATGAATAAATGAATAAATGAATAGATGAATAAATGAATAAATGAATAAATGAATAGATGAATAAATGAATAAATAAATAAATGAATAGATAAATAAATGGATAAATAAAGAAATAAATAAATAAATAAATAAATAAATGAATAAAAGAAGAAATGAATAAATGAATAAATGAATGAATGAACAAATGAATAAATGAATAAATAAATCAATGAATAAATGAATCAATGAATAAATGAATAAATGAATTAATAAACAAATGAATAAATAAACAAATAAATAAATAAATGAATGAATGAGTAAATCAATTGATGAATTAATAAATTAATGAATTAATGAATGATCAAATAAATGATGAATGAATGAATGAATAAATGAATCAATAAATAAATGAATAAATGAATACATAAATAAATGAATAACTGAATGAATAGATGAATGAATGAATAAATATATGAATAAATGGATAAATGAATCAATGAATCAATGAATAAATGAATAAATGAATAGATGAATAAATAAATAAATGAATAAATGAATAAATGAATGAATGAATAAATGAATTAATGAATAAATGAATCAATGAATAAATGAATAAATGAATAAATGAATAAATGAATAAATGAATAAATGAAAAATGAATAAATGAATAAATGGATAAATGAATATATGAATAAATAGAAAAATGAGTGAATGGATAAATGAATAAATGAATGAATGAATAAGTGAATAAATGAATAAATGAATAAATGAATAAATGAATTAATAAATAAATGAATAAATGAATAAATTAATTAATAAATAAATCAATGAATGAATACATGAATAAATGAATGAATGAATAAATGAATAAGCGAAGAAATGAACAAATGAACAAATGAATAAATGGATAAATGGATAAATGGATAAATGAATAAATAAATAAATGAATAAATGAATAAATGAATAAATGAATAAATGAATGAATGAATAAATGAATAAATGAATAAATGAATAAATGAATAAATGAATAAATGAATGAATGAATAAATGAATAAATGAATAAATGAATAAATGAATAAATGAATAAATGAATAAATGAATAAATGAATAAATGAATGAATGAATAAATGAATAATTAAATAAATGAATAAATGAATAAATGAATGAATGAATAAATGAACAAATGAATGAAATAAATAAATGAATGGATGAACAAATGGATGAATGAATAAATAAATGGATAAATAAATGAATAAATGAATAAATGAATAAATGAATAAATGAATAAATGAATTAATGAATAAATGAATAAATGAATAAATGAATAAATGAATAAATGAATGAATGAATAAATGAATAAATGAATAAATGAATAAATGAATAAATGAATAAATGAATAAATGAATAAATGAATGAATGAATAAATGAATAAATGAATAAATGAATAAATGAATAAATGAATAAATAAATAAATGAATAAATGAATAAATGAATAAATGAATAAATGAATAAATAAATAAATGAATAAATGAATGAATGAATAAATGAATAAATGAATGAATGAATAAATGAATAAATGAATAAATGAATAAATGAATAAATGAATAAATGAATAAATGAATAAATGAATAAATAAATGAATGAATAAATAAAGAAATTAATAAATGAATGAATGAATAAATGAATAAATGAATAAATGAATAAATAAATAAATGAATAAATGAATAGATGAATAAATGAATAAATGAATAAATGAATAAATGAATAAATGAATAAATGAATGAATGAATAAATGAATAAATGAATAAATGGATTAATGAATTAATAAATTAATGAATTAATGGATAAATGAATTATTCAATAAATAAATGATTGAATGAATGAATGAATGAATGAATGAATGGATAAATGAATAAACGAATAGATAAATAAATGAAAAATTGATTAAATGAATAAATAAATAAATGAATAAATGAATAAATGAATAAATGAATAAATTAATAAATGGATAAATAAAGAAATAAATAAATAAATAAATAAATAAATGAATAAAAGAATGAATGAATAAATGAATAAATGAATGAATGAACAAATGAATAAATGAATAAATGAATAAATGAATCAATGAATGAATGAATCAATAAATAAATAAATAAATGAATTAATAAATAAATGAATAAATAAACAAATAAATAAATAAATAAATAAATGAATGAGTAAATGAATTGATGAATTAATAAATTAATGAATTAATGAATAAATAAATAAATGATGAATGAATGAATGAAAAAATGAATCAATAAATAAATGAATAAATGAATACATAAATAAATGAATAACTGAATGAATAGATGAATGAATGAATAAATGAATGATTTAATGGATAAATGAATAAATAAATAAATGAATAAATGAATAAATGAATAAATGAATAAATGAATGAATGAATAAATGAATAAATGAATAAATGAATAAATGAATAAATGAATGAATGAATAAATGAATAAATGAATAAATGAATAAATGAATAAATGAATAAATGAATAAATGAATAAATGAATAAATGAATGAATGAATAAATGAATAATTGAATAAATGAATAAATGAATAAATGAATGAATGAATAAATGAACAAATGAATGAAATAAATAAATGAATGGATGAACAAATGGATGAATGAATAAATAAATGGATAAATAAATGAATAAATGAATAAATGAATAAATGAATAAATGAATAAATGAATAAATGAATTAATGAATAAATGAATAAATGAATAAATGAATAAATGAATAAATGAATGAATGAATAAATGAATAAATGAATAAATGAATAAATGAATAAATGAATAAATGAATAAATGAATGAATGAATAAATGAATAAATGAATAAATGAATAAATGAATAAATAAATAAATGAATAAATGAATAAATGAATAAATGAATAAATGAATAAATAAATAAATGAATAAATGAATGAATGAATAAATGAATAAATGAATGAATGAATAAATGAATAAATGAATAAATGAATAAATGAATAAATGAATAAATGAATAAATGAATAAATAAATGAATGAATAAATAAAGAAATTAATAAATGAATGAATGAATAAATGAATAAATGAATAAATGAATAAATAAATAAATGAATAAATGAATAGATGAATAAATGAATAAATGAATAAATGAATAAATGAATAAATGAATAAATGAATGAATGAATAAATGAATAAATGAATAAATGGATTAATGAATTAATAAATTAATGAATTAATGGATAAATGAATTATTCAATAAATAAATGATTGAATGAATGAATGAATGAATGAATGAATGGATAAATGAATAAACGAATAGATAAATAAATGAAAAATTGATTAAATGAATAAATAAATAAATGAATAAATGAATAAATGAATAAATGAATAAATTAATAAATGGATAAATAAAGAAATAAATAAATAAATAAATAAATAAATGAATAAAAGAATGAATGAATAAATGAATAAATGAATGAATGAACAAATGAATAAATGAATAAATGAATAAATGAATCAATGAATGAATGAATCAATAAATAAATAAATAAATGAATTAATAAATAAATGAATAAATAAACAAATAAATAAATAAATAAATAAATGAATGAGTAAATGAATTGATGAATTAATAAATTAATGAATTAATGAATAAATAAATAAATGATGAATGAATGAATGAAAAAATGAATCAATAAATAAATGAATAAATGAATACATAAATAAATGAATAACTGAATGAATAGATGAATGAATGAATAAATGAATGATTTAATGGATAAATGAATAAATGAATCAATGAATAAATGAATGAATGAATAGATGAATGAATAAATAAATGAATAAATGAATAAATGAATAAATGAATAAATGAATAAATGAATAAATGAATAAATGAATAAATGAATAAACGAATAAATGAATAAATGAATAAATGAATAAATAAATCAATGAATAAATGAATAAATGGATAAATGAATAAATGAATAAATGAATAAATCAATAAATGAATAAATGAATAAGTGAATAAATGGATAAATGAATATATGAATGAATAAAAAAATGAATAAATGGATAAATGAATAAATGAATGAATGAATAAGTGAATAAATGAGGAAATGAATAAATGAATTAATGAATAAATGAATAAATGAATGAATTAATTAATAAATAAATCAATGAATGAATACATGAATAAATAAATGAATGAATAAATGAATAAATGAAGAAATGAACAAATGAACAAATGAATAAATGGATAAATAAATGAATGAATAAATGAATAAATAAATAAATGAATAAATGAATAAATGAATAAATGAATAAATGAATAAATGAATAAATGAATAAATGAATAAATGGATAAATGAATAAATGAATAAATGAATAAATGAATAAATGAATAAATGAATAAATGAATAAATGAATAAATGAATAAATGAATAAATGAATAAATGAATAAATGAATAAATGAATAAATGAATAAATGAATAAATGAATAAATAAATAAATAAGTAAATAAATAAATGAATAAATGAATAAATGAATAAATAAATAAATGAATAAATGAATAAATGAATAACCAAATAAATGAATAAATGAATAAATGAATAAATGAGTAAATGAATAAATGAATAAATGAATAATTGAATAAATAAATAAATGGGTAAATGAATAAATGAATAAATGAATAAATGAATAAATGAATAAATAAATAAATGAATAAATGAATAAATGAATAAATGAATAAATGAATAAATGAATAAATGAATAAATGAATAAATGAATAAATGAATGAATGAATAAATGAATGAATGAATGAATGAATAAATGAATACATGGATAAATGAATAAATGAATAAATGAATAAATAAATAAATGAATAAATGAATAAATGAATAAATGAATAAATGAATAAATGAATAAATGAATAAATGAATAAATGAATAAATGAATAAATGAATAAATGAATAAATGAATAAATGAATAAATGAATAAATGAATAAATGAATAAATGAATAAATGAATAAATGAATAAATGAATAAATGAATAAATGAATAAATGAATAAATGAATAAATGAATAAATGAATAAATGAATAAATGAATAAATGAATAAATGAATAAATGAATAAATGAATAAATGAATAAATGAATAAATGAATAAATGAATAAATGAATAAATGAATAAATGAATAAATGAATAAATGAATAAATGAATAAATGAATAAATGAATAAATGGATAAATAAATAAATGAATAAATGAATAAATGAATAAATGAATAAATGAATGAATGAATAAATGAATAAATGAATGAATGAATAAATGAATAAATGAATAAATGAATAAATGAATAAATGAATGAATGAATAAATGAATAATTGAATAAATGAATAAATGAATAAATAAATAAATGAATAAATAAATAAATGAATAAATAAATAAATGAATAAATAAATGAATAAATGAATAAATGAATAAATGAATAAATGAATAAATGAATAAATGAATAAATGAATAAATGAATAAATGAATAAATGAATAAATGAATAAATGAATAAATGAATAAATGAATAAATGAATAAATGAATAAATGAATAAATGAATAAATGAATGAATGAATGAATGAATAAATGAATAAATGAATAAATGAATAAATGAATAAATGAATAAATAAATAAATGAATAAATGAATAAATGAATAAATGAATGAATGAATAAATGAATAAATAAATAAATGAATAAATGAATCAATGAATCATCGAATAAATGAATAAATGAATAAATGAATAAATGAATAAATGAATAAATGAATAAATGAATGAATGAATAAATGAGTAAATGAATAAATGAATAAATGAATAAATGAATAAATAAATGAATGAATAAATGAATAAATGAATAAATGAATAAATGAATGAATGAATAAATGAATAAATGAATAAATGAATAAATGAATAAATGAATAAATGAATAAATGAATAAATGAATAAATGAATAAATGAATAAATGAATAAATGAATAAATGAATAAATGAATAAATGAATAAATGAATAAATGAATAAATGAATAAATGAATAAATGAATAAATGAATAAATGAATGAATGAATAAATAAATAAATGAATGAATGAATAAATGAATAAGCAAATAAATGAATAAATGAAAAAATAAATAAATGAATGACTGAATAAATGAATAAATGAATAAATAAATAAATGAATAAATAAATAAATGAATAAATGAATAAATGAATAAATAAATAAATGAATAAATGGATAAATGAATAAATGAATAAATGAATAAATGAATGAATGAATAAATGAATAAATGAATAAATGAATAAATGAATAAATGAATAAATGAATAAATGAATAAATGAATAAATGAATAAATGAATAAATGAATAAATGAATAAATGAATAAATGAATAAATGAATAAATAAATAAATGAATAAATGAATAAATGAATAAATAAATAAATGAATA
>CAXAQZ010001032.1:97500-110000 GCA_963971145.1 Sussaba pulchella | reverse complement strand
GAATAATCGAATAAATGAATAAATGAATAAATGAATAAATGAATAAATGAATAAATGAATAAATGAATAAATGAATAAATGAATAAATGAATAAATGAATAAATGAATAAATGAATAAATGAATAAATGAATAAATGAATATATGAATAAATGAATAAATGAATAAATGAATAAATGAATAAATGAATAAATGAATAAATGAATAAATGAATAAATGAATAAATGAATAAATGAATAAATGAATGAATGAATAAATGAATGAATGAATAAATGAATAAATGAATAAATGAATAAATGAATAAATGAATAAATGAATAAATGAATAAATGAATAAATGAATAAATGAATAAATGAATAAATGAATAAATGAATAAATAAATAAATGAATAAATGAATAAATGAATAAATGAATAAATGAATAAATGAATAAATGAATAAATGAATAAATGAATAAATGAATAAATGAATAAATGAATAAATGAATAAATGAATAAATGAATAAATGAATAAATGAATAAATGAATAAATGAATAAATGAATAAATGAATAAATGAATAAATGAATAAATGAATAAATGAATAAATGAATAAATGAATGAATGAATAAATGAATAAATGAATAAATGAATAAATGAATAAATGAATAAATGAATAAATGAATAAATGAATAAATGAATAAATGAATAAATGAATAAATGAATAAATGAATAAATGAATAAATGAATAAATGAATAAATGAATAAATGAATAAATGAATAAATGAATAAATGAATAAATGAATAAATGAATAAATGAATAAATGAATAAATGAATGAATGAATAAATGAATAAATAAATAAATGAATAAATGAATAAATGAACAAATGAAAGAAAAAATAAATGAGTAAATGAATAAATAAATGCATGAATAAATGAATAAATGAATAAATGAATAAATGAATAAATGAATAAATGAATAAATGAATAATTGAATAAATGAATAAATGAATGAACAAATAAATGGATATAGAAATAAATGAATAAATAAATAAAGGAATGAATGAATAAATGAATAAATGAGTAAACGAATAAATAAATAAATGAATATAAGAATAAATAAATAAATAAATAAATGAATAAATGAATAAATGAATAAATGGATCGATGAATAAATGAATAGATGAATAAATGAATCAATAAATAAATAAATAAATAAATAAAAGAATAAATGAATAAATAAATAAATGAATAAATGAATAAATGAATTAATAGATGAATGGATAAATGAATAAATAAATGAATGGATGAATGAATGAGCGCATCAATGAATAAATGAATGAATCAATAGACAAAAAAATGGATAAATGAATAAATGAATAAATGAATGAATAAATAAATGAATAAATGAATAGATGAATGAATGAATAAATGAATAAATGAATAAATGAATAAATGAATGAATGAATGAATGAATGAATAAGTAAATGAATAAGTGAATAAATGAATGAATGAATAAATGAATAAATGAATAAATGAATAATTAAATGAATAAATAAATGAATAAATGAATAATTAAATAAAAAAATAAATGAATAAATGAATAAATGAATAAATGAATAAATAAATAAATGAATAAATGAATGAATGAATAAATGAATAAATGAATAAATGAATAAATGAATAAATGAATAAATGGATAAATGAATAAATGAATAAATGAATAAATGAATAAATGAATAAATGAATAAATGAATAAATGAATAAATGAATAAATGAATAGATGAATAAATGAATAAATGAATAAATGAATAAATGAATAAATGAATAAATGAATAAATGAATAAATGAATAAATGAATGAATGAATAAATGAATAAATGAATAAAGTAATAAATGAATAAATGAATAAATGAATAAATGAACAAATGAATAAATGAATAAATGAATAAATGAATAAATGAATAAATGAATAAATGAATAAATGAATAAATGAATAAATGAATAAATGAATAAATGAATAAATGAATAAATGAATAAATGAATAAATGAATAAATGAATAAATGAATAAATGAATAAATGAATAAATGAATCAATGAATAAATGAATAAATGAATAAATGAATAAATGAATAAATGATTAAATGAATGAATGAATAAATGAATAAATGAATAAATGAATAAACGAATGAATGAATAAATGAATAAATGAATAAATGAATGAATCAATAAATGAATAAATGAATAAATGAATAAATGAATAAATGAATAAATGAATAAATGAATAAATGAATAAATGAATAAATGAATAAATGAATAAATGAATAAATGAATAAATGAATAAATAAATAAATGAATAAATGAATGAATGAATAAATGAATAAATGAATAAATGAATAATTAAATGAATAAATAAATGGATGAATGAATAAATGAATAAATGAATAAATCAATAAATGAATAAATAAATCAATGAATAAATGAATTAATGAATAAATAAATGAATGAATAAATGAATAAATGAATAAATGAATAAATGCATCAATGAATAAATGAATAAATGAATAAATGGATAAATAAATGAATGAGTGAATGAATAAATAAATAAATGAATAAATTAATTGAATAAATGAATAAATGAATAAATGAATAAATAAAAGAATGAATAAATGAATAAATGAATAAATAAATAAATGAATAAATGAATAATTGAATGAATGAATAAATGAATCAATGAATAAATGAATAAATGAATAAATGAATGAATGAATAAATAAATAAATGAATAAATAAATAAATGAATAGATGAATGAATGAATGAATGAATAAATGAATAAATAAATAAATGAATAAATGAATGAATAAATAAATGAATAAATGAATAAATGAATAAATGAATAAATGAATAAATGAATAAATGAATAAATGAATAAATGAATAAATGAATAAATGAATAAATGAATAAATGAATAAATGAATAAATGAATAAATGAATAAATGAATAAATGAATAAATGAATAAATGAATAAATGAATAAATGAATAAATGAATAAATGAATAAATGAATAAATGAATAAATGAATGAATGAATAAATGAATAAATGAATAAATGAATGAATGAACAAATGAATAAATGAATAAATGAATAAATGAATAAATGAATAAATGAATAAATAAATAAATGAATAAATGAATAAATGAATAAATGAATCAATGAATAAATGAATAAATGAATCAATGAATAAATGAATAAATGAATAAATGAATAAATGAATGAATGAATAAATGAATAAATGAATAAATGAATAAATAAATAAATGAATAAATGAATAAACGAATAAATGAATAAATGAATAAATGAATAAATGAATAAATGAATAAATGAATAAATGAATAAATGAATAAATGAATAAATGAATAAATGAATAAATGAATAAATGAATGAATGAATAAATGAATAAATGAATAAATGAATAAATGAATAAATGAATAAATGAATAAATGAATAAATAAATGAATAAATGAATAAATGAATAAATGAATAAATGAATAAATAAATAAATGAATAAATGAATAAATGAATAAATGAATAAATGAATAAATGAATAAATGACTAAATGAATAAATGAATAAATGAATGAATGAATAAATGAATAAATGAATAAATGAATAAATGAATAAATGAATAAATGAATAAATGAATAAATGAATAAATGAATAAATGAATAAATGAATAAATGAATAAATGAATAAATGAATAAATAAATAAATAAATGAATAAATGAATAAATGAATAAATGGATCAATGAATAAATGAATAAATGAATAAATAAATAAATGAATAAATGAATAAATGAATAAATGAATAAATGAATAAATGAATAAATGAATAAATGAATAAATGAATAAATGAATAAATGAATAAATGAATAAATGAATAAATGAATAAAGGAATAAATGAATAAATGAATAAATGAATAAATGAATAAATGAATAAATGAATAAATGAATAAATGAATAAATGAAAAAATGAATAAATGAATAAATGAATAAATGAATAAATGAATAAATGAATAAATGAATAAATGAATAAATGAATAAATGAATAAATGAATAAATGAATAAATGAATAAATGAATAAATGAATAAATGAATAAATGAATAAATGAATAAATGAATAAATGAATAAATGAATAAATGAATAAATGAATAAATGAATAAATGAATAAATGAATAAATGAATAAATGAATAAATGAATAAATGAATAAATGAATAAATGAATAAATGAATAAATGAATAAATGAATAAATAAATAAATGAATAAATGAATAAATGAATAAATGAATAAATGAATAAATGAATAAATGAATGAATGAATAAATGAATAAATGAATGAATGAATAAATGAATAAATGAATAAATGAATAAATGAATAAATGAATAAATGAATAAATGAATAAATGAATAAATGAATAAATGAATAAATAAATAAATGAATAAATGAATAAATGAATGAATAAATAAATGAATAAATGAATAACTGAATAACTGAATAAATGAATAAATAAATAAATGAATAAATAAATAAATGAATGAATGAATAAATGAATGAATGAATAAATGAATCCAGAAATGAATGAATAAATGAATAAATGAGTAAATGAATAAATGAATAGATAAATAAATGAATAAATGAATAAATGAGTAAATGAATGAATAAATAAATAAAGGAATGATTAAATGAATATAGGAATAAATGAATAAATGAATAGATGAATAAACGAATAAAAGAATAAGTAAATAAAAAAAAAAAAAATGAATTAATGAATTAATGAATAAATGAATCAATGAATTAATGAATAAATGAACAAATGAATGAATAAATAAATAAATAAATGAACGAATGAATAAATAAATAAATGAATAAATGAATAAATGAATAAATGAATAAATGAATAAATGAATAAATGAATAAATGAATAGATGAATAAATGAATAAATGAATAAATGAATAAATGAATAGATGAATAAATGAATAAATAAATAAATGAATAAGTAAATAAATGGATAAATAAAGAAATAAATAAATAAATAAATAAATAAATAAATAAAAGAATAAATGAATAAATGAATAAATGAATAAATGAACAAATGAATAAATGAATAAATAAATCAATGAATAAATAAATCAATGAATAAATGAATAAATGAATTAATAAATAAATGAATAAATAAACAAATAAATAAACAAATGAATGAATGAGTAAATGAATTGATGAATTAATAAATTAATGAATTAATGAATGATCAAATAAATGATGAATGAATGAATGAATAAATGAATCAATAAATAAATGAATAAATGAATACATAAATAAATGAATAACTGAATGAATAGATGAATGAATGAATAAATGAATGAATAAATGGATAAATGAATCAATGAATCAATGAATAAATGAATAAATAAATAGATGAATAAATAAATAAATGAATAAATGAATAAATGAATGAATGAATAAATGAATTAATGAATAAATGAATCAATGAATAAATGAATAAATGAAGAAATGAATAAATGAAAAATGAATAAATGAATAAATGGATAAATGAATATATGAATAAATAGAAAAATGAGTGAATGGATAAATGAATAAATGAATGAATGAATAAGTGAATAAATGAATAAATGAATAAATGAATAAATGAATAAATGAATAAATGAATTAATGAATAAATGAATAAATGAATAAATTAATTAATAAATAAATCAATGAATGAATACATGAATAAATGAATGAATGAATAAATGAATAAGCGAAGAAATGAACAAATGAACAAATGAATAAATGGATAAATGGATAAATGAATAAATGAATAACCGAATAAATGAATAAATGAATAAATGAATAAATGAATGAATGAATAAATGAATAAATGAATAAATGAATAAATGAATAAATGAATGAATGAATAAATGAATAAATGAATAAATGAATAAATGAATAAATGAATAAATGAATAAATGAATAAATGAATAAATGAATAAATGAATAATTGAATAAATGAATAAATGAATAAATGAATAAATGAATGAATGAATAAATGAATAAATGAATGGAATAAATAAATGAATGGATGAACAAATAGATGAATGAATAAATAAATGGATAAATAAATGAATAAATGAATAAATGAATAAATGAATAAATGAATAAATGAATAAATAAATAAATAAATAAATGAATAAATGAATAAATGAATAAATGAATAAATGAATAAATGAATAAATGTTTAAATGAATAAATGAATAAATGAATAAATGAATAAATGAATAAATGAATAAATGAATAAATGAATAAATGAATAAATGAATAAATGAATAAATGAATAAATGAATAAATGAATAAATGAATAAATGAATAAATGAATAAATGAATAAATGAATAAATGAATAAATGAATAAATGAATAAATGAATAAATGAATAAATGAATAAATGAATAAATGAATAAATGAATAAATGAATGAATGAATAAATGAATAAATGGATAAATGAATAAATGAATAAATGAATGAATAAATAAATGAATAAATAAATAAATGAATAAATGAATGAATGAATAAATAAATAAATGAATAAATGAATAAATAAATAAATGAATAAATGAATAGATGAATAAATGAATAAATGAATAAATGAATAAATGAATAAATGAATAAATGAATAAATGAATAAATGAATAAATGAATGAATGAATAAATGAATAAATGAATAAATGAATTAATGAATTAATAAATTAATGAATTAATGGATAAATGAATTATTAAATAAATAAATAATTGAATGAATGAATGAATGAATGAATGAATGGATAAATGAATAAACGAATAGATAAATAAATGAATAATTGATTAAATGAATAAATAAATAAATGAATAAATGAATAAATGAATGAATGAATAAATTAAGAAATGGATAAATAAAGAAATAAATAAATAAATAAATAAATAAATGAATAAAAGAATGAATGAATAAATGAATAAATGAATGAATGAACAAATGAATAAATGAATAAATGAATAAATGAATCAATGAATGAATGAATCAATGAATAAATAAATAAATGAATTGATAAATAAATGAATAAATAAACAAATAAATAAATAAATGAATGAATGAGTAAATGAATTGATGAATTAATAAATTAATAAATTAATGAATAAATAAATAAATGATGAATGAATGAATGAAAAAATGAATCAATAAATAAATGAATAAATGAATACATAAATAAATAAATAACTGAATGAATAGATGAATGAATGAATAAATGAATGATAAAATAGATAAATGAATAAATGAATTAATGAATAAATGAATGAATGAATAGATGAATAAATAAATAAATGAATAAATGAATAAATGAATAAATGAATAAATGAATAAATGAATAAATGAATAAATGAATAAATGAATAAATGAATAAATGAATAAATGAATAAATGAATAAATGAATAAATGAATAAATGAATAAATGAATAAATGAATAAATGAATAAATGAATCAATGAATAAATGAATAAATGAATAAATGAATAAATGAATAAATGAATAAATGAATAAATGAATAAATGAATAAATGAATAAGTGAATAAATGGATAAATGAATATATGAATGAATAAAAAAATCAATAAATGGATAAATAAATAAATGAATGAATGAATAAGTGAATAAATGAGGAAATGAATAAATGAATTAATGAATAAATGAATAAATGAATGAATTAATTAATAAATAAATCAATGAATGAATACATGAATAAATAAATGAATGAATAAATGAATAAATGAAGAAATGAACAAATGAACAAATGAATAAATGGATAAATAAATAAATGAATAAATGAATAAATAAATAAATGAATAAATAAATAAATGAAAAAATGATTAAATGAATAAATGAATAAATGAATAAATGAATAAATGAATAAATGAATAAATGAATAAATGAATAAATGAATAAATGAATAAATGAATAAATGAATAAATGAATAAATGAATAAATGAATAAATGAATAAATGAATAAATAAATGAATAAATGAATAAATGAATAAATGAATAAATGAATAAATGAATAAATGAATAAATGAATAAATGAATAAATGAATAAATGAATAAATGAATAAATGAATAAATGAATAAATGAATAAATGAATAAATGAATAAATAAATAAATGAATAAATAGATAAATGAATAAATAAATAAATGAATAAATGAATAAATGAATAAATAAATAAATGAATAAATGAATAAATGAATAAATAAATAAATGAATAAATGAATAAATGAATAAATGAGTAAATGAATAGATGAATAAATGAATAATTGAATAAATAAATAAATGAGTAAATGAATAAATGAATAAATGAATAAATGAATAAATGAATAAATAAATAAATGAATAAATGAATAAATGAATAAATGAATAAATGAATAAATGAATCAATGAATGAATGAATAAATGAATAAATAAATAAATGAATAAATAAATGAATGAATAAATGAATAAATGAATAAATGAATGAATGAATAAATGAATAAATGGATAAATGAATAAATGAATAAATGAATAAATGAATAAATGGATAAATGAATAAATGAATAAATGAATGAATAAATAAATGAATAAATGAATAAATGAATAAATGAATAAATGAATAAATGAATAAATGAATAAATGAATAAATGAATAAATGAATAAATGAATAAATGAATCAATGAATAAATGAATGAATGAATCAATGAATTAATGAATAAATGAATAAATGAATAAATGAATTAATGAATTAATGAATGAATGAATAAATGAATAAATGAATAAATGAATAAATGAATAAATGAATAAATGAATAAATAAATAAATGAATAAATAAATGAATGGATAAATGAATAAATGAATAAATGAATGAATGAATTAATGAATGAATGAATGAAGAAATAAATGAATATATGAATAATTAAATAAATAAATAAATAAATAAATGAATCAATGAATCAATGAATCAATGAATCAATGAATAAATAAATGAATAAATAAATAAATGGATATATAAATAAATGAATAAATAAATAAAGGAATAAATGAATGAATGAATAAATGAATAAATGAATAAATGAATAAATAAATAAATGAATCAATGAATAAATAAATAGATGAATAAATGAATCAATAAATGAATAAATAAATGAATAAATGAATAAATGAATAAATGAATAAATGAATAAATGAATAAATGAATAAATGAATAAATGAATAAATGAATAAATGAATAAATGAATAAATGAATAAATGAATAAATGAATAAATGAATAAATGAATAAATGAATAAATGAATAAATGAATAAATGAATAAATATATAAATAAATGAATAAATGAATAAATGAATAAATGAATAAATGAATAAATGAATAAATGAATAAATGAATAAATAAATAAATGAATAAATGAATAAATGAATAAATGAATAAATGAATAAATGAATAAATAAATAAATGAATAAATGAATAAATGAATAAATAAATAAATGAATAAATGAATAAATGAATAAATGAATAAATGAATAAATGAATAATCGAATAAATGAATAAATGAATAAATGAATAAATGAATAAATGAATAAATGAATAAATGAATAAATGAATAAATGAATAAATGAATAAATGAATAAATGAATAAATGAATAAATGAATAAATGAATAAATGAATAAATGAATAAATGAATAAATGAATAAATGAATAAATGAATAAATGAATAAATGAATAAATGAATAAATGAATAAATGAATAAATGAATAAATGAATAAATGAATGAATGAATAAATGAATAAATGAATAAATGAATAAATGAATAAATGAATAAATGAATAAATGAATAAATGAATAAATGAATAAATGAATAAATGAATAAATGAATAAATGAATAAATGAATAAATGAATAAATGAATAAATGAATAAATGAATAAATAAATAAATGAATAAATGAATAAATGAATAAATGAATAAATGAATAAATGAATAAATGAATAAATGAATAAATGAATAAATGAATAAATGAATAAATGAATAAATGAATAAATGAATAAATGAAAAAATGAATAAATGAATAAATGAATAAATGAATAAATGAATAAATGAATAAATGAATAAATGAATAAATGGATGAATGAATAAATGAATAAATGAATAAATGAATAAATGAATAAATGAATAAATGAATAAATGAATAAATGAATAAATGAATAAATGAATAAATGAATAAATGAATAAATGAATAAATGAATAAATGAATAAATGAATAAATGAATAAATGAATAAATGAATAAATGAATAAATGAATAAATGAATAAATGAATAAATGAATAAATGAATGAATGAATAAATGAATAAATAAATAAATGAATAAATGAATAAATGAACAAATGAAAGAAAAAATAAATGAGTAAATGAATAAATAAATGAATGAATAAATGAATAAATGAATAAATGAATAAATGAATGAATGAATAAATGAATAAATGAATAATTGAATAAATGAATAAATGAATGAACAAATAAATGGATATAGAAATAAATGAATAAATAAATAAAGGAATGAATGAATAAATGAATAAATGAATAAACGAATAAATAAATAAATGAATATAAGAATAAATAAATAAATAAATAAATGAATAAATGAATAAATGAATAAATGAATAAATGGATCGATGAATAAATGAATAGATGAATAAATGAATTAATAAATAAATAAATAAATAAATAAAAGAATAAATGAATAAATAAATAAATGAATAAATAAATAAATGAATTAATAGATGAATGGATAAATGAATAAATAAATGAATGGATGAATGAATGAGCGCATCAATGAATAAATGAATGAATCAATAGACAAAAAAATAGATAAATGAATAAATGAATAAATGAATGAATAAATAAATGAATAAATGAATAGATGAATGAATGAATAAATGAATAAATGAATAAATGAATAAATGAATGAATGAATGAATGAATGAATAAGTAAATGAATAAGTGAATAAATGAATGAATGAATAAATGAATAAATGAATAAATGAATAATTAAATGAATAAATAAATGAATAAATGAATAATTAAATAAAAAAATGAATGAATAAATGAATAAATGAATAAATGAATAGATAAATAAATGAATAAATGAATGAATGAATAAATGAATAAATGAATAAATGAATAAATGAATAAATGAATAAATGAATAAATGGATAAATGAATAAATGAATAAATGAATAAATGAATAAATGAATAAATGAATAAATAAATAAATGAATAATTGAATAAATGAATAGATGAATAAATGAATAAATGAATAAATGAATAAATGAATAAATGAATAAATGAATAAATGAATAAATGAATAAATGAATGAATGAATAAATGAATAAATGAATAAATGAATAAATGAATAAATGAATAAATGAATAAATGAACAAATGAAGAAATGAATAAATGAATAAATGAATAAATGAATAAATGAATAAATGAATAAATGAATAAATGAATAAATGAATAAATGAATAAATGAATAAATGAATAAATGAATAAATGAATAAATGAATAAATGAATAAATGAATAAATGAATAAATGAATAAATGAATAAATGAATAAATGAATAAATGAATCAATGAATAAATGAATAAATGAATAAATGAATAAATGAATAAATGATTAAATGAATAAATGAATAAATGAATAAATGAATAAATGAATAAACGAATGAATGAATAAATGAATAAATGAATAAATGAATGAATGAATAAATGAATAAATGAATAAATGAATAAATGAATAAATGAATAAATGAATAAATGAATAAATGAATAAATGAATAAATGAATAAATGAATGAATAAATAAATGAATAAATGAATAAATGAATAAATAAATAAATGAATAAATGAATGAATGAATAAATGAATAAATGAATAAATGAATAATTAAATAAATAAATAAATGAAGTAATGAATAAATGAATAAATCAATAAATGAATAAATAAATCAATGAATAAATGAATTAATGAATAAATAAATGAATGAATAAATGAATAAATGAATAAATGAATAAATGCATCAATGAATAAATGAATAAATGAATAAATGGATAAATAAATGAATGAGTGAATGAATAAATAAATAAATGAATAAATGAATAATTGAATAAATGAATAAATGAATAAATGAATGAATAAAAGAATGAATAAATGAATAAATGAATAAATAAATAAATGAATAAATGAATAATTGAATGAATGAATAAATGAATCAATGAATGAATGAATAAATGAATAAATGAATAAATGAATAAATAAATAAATGAATAAATAAATAAATGAATAGATGAATGAATGAATGAATGAATAAATGAATAAATAAATAAATGAATAAATGAATGAATAAATAAATGAATAAATGAATAA
>CAXAQZ010001032.1:85000-90000 GCA_963971145.1 Sussaba pulchella | reverse complement strand
GAATAAATGAATAAATGAATAAATAAATAAATGAATAAATGAATAAATGAATAAATGAATAAATGAATAGATGAATAAATGAATAAATGAATAAATGAATAAATGAATAAATGAATAAATGAATAAATGAATAAATGAATAAATGAATTATCGAATAAATGAATAAATGAATAAATGAAGAAATGAATAAATGAATGAATGAATAAATGAATGAATGAATGAATGAATAAATGAATAAATGAATAAATGAATAAATGAATAAATGAATAAATGAATAAATGAATAAATGAATAAATGAATAAATGAATAAATGAATAAATGAATAAATGAATAAATGAATAAATGAATAAATGAATAAATGAATAAATGAATAAATGAATAAATGAATAAATAAATAAATGAATAAATGAATAAATAAATAAATGAATAAATGAATAAATGAATAAATGAATAAATGAATAAATGAATAAATGAATAAATGAATAAATGAATAAATGAATAAATGAATAAATGAATAAATGAATAAATGAATAAATGAATAAATGAATAAATGAATAAATGAATAAATGAATAAATGAATAAATAAATAAATAAATGAATAAATGAATAAATGAATAAATGGATCAATGAATAAATGAATAAATGAATAAATGAATAAATGAATAAATGAATAAATGAATAAATGAATAAATGAATAAATGAATAAATGAATAAATGAATAAATGAATAAATGAATAAATGAATAAATGAATAAATGAATAAATAAATAAATGAATAAATGAATAAATGAATAAATGAATAAATGAATAAATGAATAAAGGAATAAATGAATAAATGAATAAATGAATAAATGAATAAATGAATGAATGAATAAATGAATAAATGAATAAATGAAAAAATGAATAAATGAATAAATGAATAAATGAATAAATGAATAAATGAATAAATGAATAAATGAATAAATGAATAAATGAATAAATGAATAAATGAATAAATGAATAAATGAATAAATGAATAAATGAATAAATGAATAAATGAATAAATGAATAAATGAATAAATGAATAAATGAATAAATGAATAAATGAATAAATGAATAAATGAATAAATGAATAAATAAATAAATGAATAAATGAATAAATGAATAAATGAATAAATGAATAAATGAATAAATGAATGAATGAATAAATGAATAAATGAATGAATGAATAAATGAATAAATGAATAAATGAATAAATGAATAAATGAATAAATGAATAAATGAATAAATGGATAAATAAATAAATGAATAAATGAATAAATGAATGAATAAATAAATGAATAAATGAATAACTGAATAACTGAATAAATGAATAAATAAATAAATGAATAAATAAATAAATGAATAAATGAATAAATGAATAAATGAATAAATGAATCCAGAAATGAATGAATAAATGAATAAATGAGTGAATGAATAAATGAATAGATAAATAAATGAATAAATGAATAAATGAGTAAATGAATGAATAAATAAATAAAGGAATGATTAAATGAATATAGGAATAAATGAATAAATGAATAGATGAATAAACGAATAAAAGAATAAGTAAATAAAAAAAAAAAAAATGAATTAATGAATTAATGAATAAATGAATCAATGAATTAATGAATAAATGAACAAATGAATGAATAAATAAATAAATAAATGAACGAATGAATAAATAAATAAATGAATAAATGAATAAATGAATAAATGAATAAATGAATAAATGAATAAATGAATAGATGAATAAATGAATAAATGAATAAATGAATAGATGAATAAATGAATAAATAAATAAATGAATAAGTAAATAAATGGATAAATGAAGAAATAAATAAATAAATAAATAAATAAATAAATAAATAAATAAAAGAATAAATGAATAAATGAATAAATGAATGAATGAACAAATGAATAAATGAATAAATAAATCAATGAATAAATGAATCAATGAATAAATGAATAAATGAATTAATAAATAAATGAATAAATAAACAAATAAATAAATAAATGAATGAATGAGTAAATGAATTGATGAATTAATAAATTAATGAATTAATGAATGATCAAATAAATGATGAATGAATGAATGAATAAATGAATCAATAAATAAATGAATAAATGAATACATAAATAAATGAATAACTGAATGAATAGATGAATGAATGAATAAATGAATGAATAAATGGATAAATGAATCAATGAATCAATGAATAAATGAATAAATAAATAGATGAATAAATAAATAAATGAATAAATGAATAAATGAATGAATGAATAAATGAATTAATGAATAAATGAATCAATGAATAAATGAATAAATGAATAAATGAATAAATGAATAAATGAATAAATGAATAAATGAAAAATGAATAAATGAATAAATGGATAAATGAATATATGAATAAATGAATAAATTAATTAATAAATAAATCAATGAATGAATACATGAATAAATGAATAAATGAATAAATGAATAAGCGAAGAAATGAACAAATGAACAAATGAATAAATGGATAAATGGATAAATGAATAAATGAATAAATGAATAAATGAATAAATGAATAAATGAATAAATGAATAAATGAATAAATGAATAAATGAATGAATGAATAAATGAATAAATGAATAAATGAATAAATGAATAAATGAATGAATGAATAAATGAATAAATGAATAAATGAATAAATGAATAAATGAATAAATGAATAAATGAATAAATGAATAAATGAATAAATGAATAATTGAATAAATGAATAAATGAATAAATGAATAAATGAATGAATGAATAAATGAATAAATGAATGAAATAAATAAATGAATGGATGAACAAATAGATGAATGAATAAATAAATGGATAAATAAATGAATAAATGAATAAATGAATAAATGAATAAATGAATAAATGAATAAATGAATAAATAAATAAATGAATAAATGAATAAATGAATAAATGAATAAATGAATAAATGAATAAATGAATAAATGAATAAATGAATAAATGAATAAATGAATAAATGAATAAATGAATAAATGAATAAATGAATAAATGAATAAATGAATAAATGAATAAATGAATAAATGAATAAATGAATAAATGAATAAATGAATAAATGAATAAATGAATAAATGAATAAATGAATAAATGAATAAATGAATAAATGAATAAATGAATGAATGAATAAATGAATAAATGAATAAATGAATAAATGAATAAATGAATGAATGAATAAATGAATGAATGGATGAATGAATAAATGAATAAATGAATGAATAAATAAATGAATAAATAAATAAATGAATAAATGAATAAATAAATAAATGAATAAATGAATAGATGAATAAATGAATAAATAAATAAATGAATAAATGAATAAATGAATAAATGAATGAATGAATAAATGAATAAATGAATAAATGAATTAATGAATTAATAAATTAATGAATTAATGGATAAATGAATTATTAAATAAATAAATAATTGAATGAATGAATGAATGAATGAATGAATGGATAAATGAATAAACGAATAGATAAATAAATGAATAATTGATTAAATGAATAAATAAATAAATGAATAAATGAATAAATTAAGAAATGGATAAATAAAGAAATAAATAAATAAATAAATAAATAAATGAATAAAAGAATGAATGAATAAATGAATAAATGAATGAATGAACAAATGAATAAATGAATAAATGAATAAATGAATCAATGAATGAATGAATCAATGAATAAATAAATAAATGAATTGATAAATAAATGAATAAATAAACAAATAAATAAATAAATGAATGAATGAGTAAATGAATTGATGAATTAATAAATTAATGAATTAATGAATAAATAAATAAATGATGAATGAATGAATGAAAAAATGAATCAATAAATAAATGAATAAATGAATACATAAATAAATGAATAACTGAATGAATAGATGAATGAATGAATAAATGAATGATTAAATAGATAAATGAATAAATGAATTAATGAATAAATGAATGAATGAATAGATGAATAAATAAATAAATGAATAAATAAATAAATGAATAAATGAATAAATGAATAAATGAATAAATGAATAAATGAATAAATGAATAAATGAATAAATGAATAAATGAATAAATGAATAAATGAATAAATGAATAAATGAATAAATGAATAAATGAATCAATGAATAAATGAATAAATGAATAAATAAATCAATGAATAAATGAATTAATGAATAAATAAATGAATGAATAAATGAATAAATGAATAAGCGAATAAATGCATCAATGAATAAATGAATAAATGAATAAATGGATAAATAAATGAATGAGTGAATGAATAAATAAATAAATGAATAAATGAATAATTGAATAAATGAATAAATGAATAAATGAATAAATAAAAGAATGAATAAATGAATAAATGAATAAATAAATAAATGAATAAATGAATAATTGAATGAATGAATAAATGAATCAATGAATAAATGAATAAATGAATAAATGAATAAATGAATAAATAAATAAATGAATAAATAAATAAATGAATAGATGAATGAATGAATGAATGAATAAATGAATAAATAAATAAATGAATAAATGAATGAATAAATAAATGAATAAATGAATAAATGAATAAATGAATGAATGAATAAATGAATAAATGAATAAATGAATAAATGAATAAATGAATAAATGAATAAATGAATAAATGAATAAATGAATAAATGAATAAATGAATAAATGAATAAATGAATAAATGAATAAATGAATAAATGAATAAATGAATAAATGAATAAATGAATAAATGAATAAATGAATAAATGAATAAATGAATAAATGAATAAATGAATAAATGAATAAATGAATAAATGAATAAATGAATAAATGAATAAATGAATAAATGAATAAATGAATAAATGAATAAATGAATAAATGAATGAATGAACAAATGAATAAATGAATAAATGAATAAATGAATAAA
>CAXAQZ010001032.1:62500-77500 GCA_963971145.1 Sussaba pulchella | reverse complement strand
AACAAATGAATAAATGAATAAATAAATCAATGAATAAATGAATCAATGAATAAATGAATGAATGAATTTATAAATAAATGAATAAATAAACAAATAAATAAATAAATGAATGAATGAGTAAATGAATTGATGAATTAATAAATTAATGAATTAATGAATGATCAAATAAATGATGAATGAATGAATGAATAAATGAATCAATAAATAAATGAATAAATGAATACATAAATAAATGAATAACTGAATGAATAGATGAATGAATGAATAAATGAATGAATAAATGGATAAATGAATCAATGAATCAATGAATAAATGAATAAATAAATAGATGAATAAATAAATAAATGAATAAATGAATAAATGAATGAATGAATAAATGAATTAATGAATAAATGAATCAATGAATAAATGAATAAATGAATAAATGAATAAATGAAAAATGAATAAATGAATAAATGGATAAATGAATATATGAATAAATGAATAAATTAATTAATAAATAAATCAATGAATGAATACATGAATAAATGAATGAATGAATAAATGAATAAGCGAAGAAATGAACAAATGAACAAATGAATAAATGGATAAATGGATGAATGAATAAATGAATAAATGAATAAATGAATAAATGAATAAATGAATAAATGAATAAATGAATGAATGAATAAATGAATAAATGAATAAATGAATAAATGAATAAATGAATGAATGAATAAATGAATAAATGAATAAATGAATAAATGAATAAATGAATAAATGAATAAATGAATAAATGAATAAATGAATAATTGAATAAATGAATAAATGAATAAATGAATAAATGAATGAATGAATAAATGAATAAATGAATGAAATAAATAAATGAATGGATGAACAAATAGATGAATGAATAAATAAATGGATAAATAAATGAATAAATGAATAAATGAATAAATGAATAAATGAATAAATGAATAAATGAATAAATGAATAAATGAATAAATGAATAAATGAATAAATAAATAAATGAATAAATGAATAAATGAATAAATGAATAAATGAATAAATGAATAAATGAATAAATGAATAAATGAATAAATGAATAAATGAATAAATGAATAAATGAATAAATGAATAAATGAATAAATGAATAAATGAATAAATGAATAAATGAATAAATGAATAAATGAATAAATGAATAAATGAATAAATGAATAAATGAATAAATGAATAAATGAATAAATGAATAAATGAATAAATGAATAAATGAATAAATGAATAAATGAATAAATGAATGAATGAATAAATGAATAAATGAATAAATGAATAAATGAATAAATGAATGAATGAATAAATGAATAAATGGATAAATGAATAAATGAATAAATGAATGAATAAATAAATGAATAAATAAATAAATGAATAAATGAATGAATGAATAAATAAATAAATGAATAAATGAATAAATAAATAAATGAATAAATGAATAGATGAATAAATGAATAAATGAATAAATGAATAAATGAATAAATGAATAAATGAATAAATGAATGAATGAATAAATGAATAAATGAATAAATGAATTAATGAATTAATAAATTAATGAATTAATGGATAAATGAATTATTAAATAAATAAATAATTGAATGAATGAATGAATGAATGAATGAATGGATAAATGAATAAACGAATAGATAAATAAATGAATAATTGATTAAATGAATAAATAAATAAATGAATAAATGAATAAATGAATAAATGAATAAATTAAGAAATGGATAAATAAAGAAATAAATAAATAAATAAATAAATAAATGAATAAAAGAATGAATGAATAAATGAATAAATGAATGAATGAACAAATGAATAAATGAATAAATGAATAAATGAATCAATGAATGAATGAATCAATGAATAAATAAATAAATGAATTGATAAATAAATGAATAAATAAACAAATAAATAAATAAATGAATGAATGAGTAAATGAATTGATGAATTAATAAATTAATGAATTAATGAATAAATAAATAAATGATGAATGAATGAATGAAAAAATGAATCAATAAATAAATGAATAAATGAATACATAAATAAATGAATAACTGAATGAATAGATGAATGAATGAATAAATGAATAATTAAATAGATAAATGAATAAATGAATTAATGAATAAATGAATGAATGAATAGATGAATAAATAAATAAATGAATTAATGAATAAATGAATAAATGAATAAATGAATAAATGAATAAATGAATAAATGAATAAATGAATAAATGAATAAATGAATAAATGAATAAATGAATAAATGAATGAATGAATCAATGAATAAATGAATAAATGAATAAATAAATAAATGAATAAATGAATAAATGAATAAATGAATAAATGAATAAGTGAATAAATGGATAAATGAATATATGAATGAATAAAAAAATCAATAAATGGATAAATGAATAAATGAATGAATGAATAAGTGAATAAATGAGGAAATGAATAAATGAATTAATGAATAAATGAATAAATGAATGAATTAATTGATAAATAAATCAATGAATGAATACATGAATAAATAAATGAATGAATAAATGAATAAATGAAGAAATGAACAAATGAACAAATGAATAAATGGATAAATAAATAAATGAATAAATGAATAAATAAATAAATGAATAAATGAATAAATGAAAAAATGAATAAATGAATAAATGAATAAATGAATAAATGAATAAATGAATAAATGAATAAATGAATAAAT
Source organism: Sussaba pulchella (assembly GCA_963971145.1). NCBI lineage: Eukaryota > Metazoa > Arthropoda > Insecta > Hymenoptera > Ichneumonidae > Sussaba > Sussaba pulchella. The sequence goes on along the minus strand of CAXAQZ010001032.1, from coordinate 74,755 downwards.
GAATAAATGAATAAATGAATAAATGAATAAATGAATAAATGAATAAATGAATAAATGAATAAATGAATAAATGAATAAATGAATAAATGAATAAATGAATAAATGAATAAATGAATAAATGAATAAATGAATAAATGAATAAATGAATAAATGAATAAATGAATAAATGAATAAATGAATAAATGAATAAATGAATAAATGAATGAATGAATAAATGAATAAATGAATAAATGAATAAATGAATAAATGAATAAATGAATAAATGAATAAATAAATAAATGAATAAATGAATAAATGAATGAAATAAATAAAGGAATAAATAAACAAATGAATGAATGAATAAATAAATGAATAAATGAATAAATGAATAAATGAATAAATGAATAAATGAATAAATGAATAAATGAATAAATGAATAAATGAATAAATGAATAAATGAATAAATGAATAAATGAATAAATGAATAAATGAATAAATGAATAAATGAATAAATGAATAAATGAATAAATGAATAAATGAATAAATGAATAAATGAATAAATGAATAAATAAATAAATGAATAAATAAATAAATGAATAAATAAATAAATGAATAAATGAATAAATGAATAAATAAATAAATGAATAAATGAATAAATGAATAAATGAATAAATGAATAAATGAATAAATGAATAAATGAATAAATGAATAAATGAATAAATGAATAAATGAATAAATGAATAAATGAATAAATGAATAAATGAATAAATGAATAAATGAATAAATGAATAAATGAATAAATGAATAAATGAATAAATGAATAAATGAATAAATGAATAAATAAATAAATGAATAAATGAATAAATGAATAAATGAATAAATGAATAAATGAATAAATGAATAAATGAATAAATGAATAAATGAATAAATGAATAAATGAATAAATGAATAAATGAATGAATGAATGAATGAATCAATGAATAAATGAATAAATGAATAAATGAATAAATGAATAAATGAATAAATGAATAAATGAATAAATGAATAAATGAATAAATGAATAAATGAATAAATGAATAAATGAATAAATGAATAAATGAATAAATGAATAAATGAATAAATGAATAAATGAATAAATGAATAAATGAATAAATGAATAAATGAATAAATGAATAAATGAATAAATGAATAAATGAATAAATGAATAAATGAATAAATGAATAAATGAATAAATGAATAAATAAATAAATGAATAAATGAATAAATGAATAAATGAATAAATGGATAAATGAATAAATGAATAAATGAATAAATGAATAAATGAATAAATGAATGAATGAATAAATGAATAAATGAATAAATGAATAAATGAATAAATGAATAAATGAATAAATGAATAAATGAATGAATGAATAAATGAATAATTGAATAAATGAATGAATGAATAAATAAATAAATGAATAAATAAATAAATGAATAAATAAATGAATAAATGAATAAATGAATAAATGAATAAATGAATAAATGAATAAATGAATAAATGAATAAATGAATAAATGAATAAATAAATAAATGAATAAATGAATAAATGAATAAATGAATAAATGAATAAATGAATAAATGAATAAATGAATGAATGAATAAATGAATAAATGAATAAATGAATAAATGAATAAATGAATAAATGAATAAATGAATAAATGAATAAATGAATAAATGAATGAATGAATGAATGAATAAATGAATAAATGAATAAATGAATAAATGAATAAATGAATAAATGAATAAATGAATAAATGAATAAATGAATAAATGAATGAATGAATAAATGAATAAATAAATAAATGAATCAATGAATCAATGAATAAATGAATAAATGAATAAATGAATGAATGAATAAATGAATAAATGAATAAATGAATGAATGAATAAATGAGTAAATGAATAAATGAATAAATGAATAAATAAATGAATGAATAAATGAATAAATGAATAAATGAATAAATGAATAAATGAATAAATGAATAAATGAATAAATGAATAAATGAATAAATGAATAAATGAATAAATGAATAAATGAATAAATGAATAAATGAATAAATGAATAAATGAATAAATGAATAAATGAATGAATGAATAAATGAATAAATGAATGAATGAATAAATGAATAAGCAAATAAATGAATAAATGGAAAAATAAATAAATGAATGACTGAATAAATGAATAAATGAATAAATAAATAAATGAATAGATAAATAAATGAATAAATGAATAAATGAATAAATAAAAAAATGAATAAATGGATAAATGAATAAATGAATAAATGAATAAATGAATAAATGAATGAATGAATAAATGAATAAATGAATAAATGAATAAATGAATAAATGAATAAATGAATAAATGAATAAATGAATAAATGAATAAATGAATAAATGAATAAATGAATAAATGAATAAATAAATAAATGAATAAATGAATAAATGAATAAATGAATAAATAAATAAATGAATAAATGAATGAATGAATAAGAGAATCAATGAATAAATGAATAAATGAATGAATGAATAAATGAATAAATGAATAAATGAATAAATAAATAAATGAATAAATAAATAAATGAATAAATGAATAAATGAATAGATGAATAAATGAATAAATGAATAAATGAATAAATGAATAAATGAATTATCGAATAAATGAATAAATGAATGAATGAAGAAATGAATAAATGAATGAATGAATAAATGAATGAATGAATGAATGAATAAATGAATAAATGAATAAATGAATAAATGAATAAATGAATAAATGAATAAATGAATAAATGAATAAATGAATAAATGAATAAATGAATAAATGAATAAATGAATAAATGAATAAATGAATAAATGAATAAATGAATAAATGAATAAATGAATAAATGAATAAATGAATAAATGAATAAATGAATAAATAAATAAATGAATAAATGAATAAATGAATAAATGAATAAATGAATAAATAAATAAATGAATAAATGAATAAATGAATAAATGAATAAATGAATAAATGAATAAATGAATAAATGAATAAATGAATAAATGAATAAATGAATAAATGAATAAATGAATAAATGAATAAATGAATAAATGAATAAATGAATAAATGAATAAATGAATAAATGAATAAATGAATAAATGAATAAATGAATAAATGAATAAATGAATAAATGAATAAATGAATAAATGAATAAATGAATAAATGAATAAATGAATAAATGAATAAATGAATAAATGAATAAATGAATAAATGAATAAATGGATAAATGAATAAATGAATAAATGAATAAATGAATTAATGAATAAATGAATAAATGAATAAATGAATAAATGAATAAATGAATAAATGAATAAATGAATGAATGAATAAATGAATAAATGAATAAATGAATAAATGAATAAATGAATAAATGAATAAATGAATAAATGAATAAATGAATAAATGAATAAATGAATAAATGAATAAATGAATAAATGAATAAATGAATAAATGAATGAATGAATAAATGAATAAATGAATAAATGAATAAATGAATAAATGAATAAATGAATAAATGAATAAATGAATAAATGAATAAATGAATAAATGAATAAATGAATAAATGAATAAATGAATAAATGAATAAATGAATAAATGAATAAATGAATAAATGAATAAATGAATAAATGAATTAATGAATAAATGAATAAATGAATAAATGAATAAATGAATAAATGAATAAATGAATAAATGAATAAATGAATAAATGAATAAATGAATAAATGAATAAATGAATAAATGAATAAATGAATAAATGAATAAATGAATAAATGAATAAATGAATAAATGAATAAATGAATAAATGAATAAATGAATAAATGAATAAATGAATAAATGAATAAATGAATAAATGAATAAATGAATAAATGAATAAATGAATAAATGAATAAATGAATAAATGAATAAATGAATAAATGAATAAATGAATAAATGAATAAATGAATAAATGAATAAATGAATAAATGAATGAATGAATAAATGAACAAATGAATAAATGAATAAATGAATAAATGAATAAATAAATAAATGAATAAATGAATAAATGAATAAATGAATAAATGAATAAATGAATAAATGAATAAATGAATAAATGAATGAATGAATAAATGAATGAATGAATAAATGAATAAATGAATGAATGAATAAATGAATAAATGAATAAATGGATGAATGAATAAATAAATAAATGAATAAATGAATAAATGAATAAATGAATAAATGAATAAATGAATATATGAATAAATGAATAAATGAATAAATGAATAAATGAATGAATGAATAAATGAATAAATGAATGAATGAATAAATGACTAAATGAATGAATAAGTAAATGAACAAATAAATGATTGAATGAATGAATAAATGAATAAATGAATAAATGAATAAATGAATAAATGAATAAATGAATAAATGAATAAATGAATAAATGAATAAATGAATAAATGAATAAATGAATAAATGAATGAATGAATAAATGAATAAATGAATAAATGAATGAATGAATAAATGAATGAATGAATAAATGAATAAATGAACAAAGGAATAAATAAATAAATGAATAAATGAATAAATGAATAAATGAATAAATGAATAAATGAATAAATGAATAAATGAATAAATGAATAAATGAATAAGTGAATAAATGTATAAATGAATAAATAAATAAATGAATAAATGAATAAATGAATAAATGAATAAATGAATAAATGAATAAATGAATAAATGAATGAATGAATAAATGAATAAATGAATAAATGAATAAATGAATAAATGAATAAATGAATAAATGAATAAATGAATAAATGAATAAATGAATAAATGAATAAATGAATAAATGAATAAATGAATAAAGGAATAAATGAATAAATGAATAAATAAATAAATGAATAAATGAATAAATAAATAAATGAATAAATGAATAAATGAATAAATGAATAAATGAATAAATGAATAAATGAATAAATGAATAAATGAATAAATGAATAAATGAATAAATGAATAGATGAATAAATGAATAAATGAATAAATGAATAAATGAATAAATGAATAAATGAATAAATGAATAAATGAATAAATGAATAAATGAATAAATGAATAAATGAATAAATGAATAAATGAATAAATGAATAAATGAATAAATGAATAAATGAATAAATGAATAAATGAATAGATGAATAAATGAATAAATGAATAAATGAATAAATGAATAAATGAATAAATGAATAAATGAATGAATGAATAAATGAATAAATGAATAAATGAATGAATGGATCAATGAATAAATGAATGAATGAATAAATGAATAAATGAATAAATGAATAAATGAATAAATGAATAAATGAATAAATGAATAAATGAATAACTAAATAAATGAATAAATGAATAAATGAATAAATGAATAAATGAATAAATAAATAAATGAATTAATGAATAAATGAATAAATGAATTAATGAATAAATGAATAAATAAATAAATGAATGAATGAATAAATAAATAAATGAATGAATGAATAAATAAATAAATGAATGAAGGAATGAATAAATATATGAATAAAGAAATGAATAAATAAATGAATGAAGGAATAAATGAATAAATGAATGAATGAATAAATGAATAAATGAATAAATGAATAAATGAATAAATAAATAAATGAATAAATGAATAAATGAATAAATGAATAAATGAATAAATGAATAACTGAATAAATGAATAAATGAATAAATGAATAAATGAATAAATAAATAAATGAATAAATGAATAAATGAATAAATGAATAAATAAATAAATGAATAAATGAATGAATGAATAAATGAATAAATGAATAAATGAATGAATAAATAAATGGATATATAAAGAAATGAATAAATAAATAAAGGAATAAATAAATGAATGAATAAATAAATAAATGAATAAATGAATAAATGAATAAATGAATGAATAAATAAATGAATAAATGAATAAATGAATAAATGAATAAATAAATAAATAAATGAATAAATAAATGAATAAATAAATGAATGAATAAATAAATGAATGAATGAATAAATAAATAAATGAATGAATGAATGAATAAATAAATAAATGAATAGATGAATAAATAAATAAATGAATAAATAAATAAATGGATATATAAATAAATGAATAAATAAATAAAGGAATAAATGAATGAATGAATAAATGAATAAATGAATGAATAAATAAATGAATTAATGAATGAATGAATAAATGAATAAATGAATGAATGAATAAATGAATAAATAAATAAATGAATGAATAAATAAATGAATGAATGAATAAATAAATAAATGAATAAATAAATAAATAAATAACTGAATAAATGAATAAATGAATGAATGAATAAATGATTAAATGAATAAATGAATGAATGAATGAATGAATAAATGGAAAAATGAATAAATGAATAAATAAATCAATGAATAAATGAATAAATGAATGAATGAATAAATGAATAAATGAATAAATGAATAAATGAATAAATGAATAAATGAATGAATGAATAAATGAATAAATGAATAAATGAATGAATGAATAAATGAATAAATGAATAAATGAATAAATGAATAAATGAATAAATGAATAAATGAATAAATAAATAAATGAATCGATGAATAAATGAATAAATGAATAAATGAATAAATGAATAAATAAATAAATAAATAAATGAATAGATAAATAAATAAATGAAGAAATAAATAAATGAATGAATAAATGAATGAATAAATGAATGAAGGAATGAATAAATATATGAATAAATAAATCAATAAATAAATAAATAAATAAATAAATGAATCAATGAATAAATGAATAAATGAATAAATGAATAAATGAATAAATGAATAAATAATTGAATGAATAAATAAATGAATGGATATATAGATAAATGAATAAAAAAATAAAGGAATAAATTAATGAATGAATAAATGAATAAATGAATAAATGAATAAATGAATAAATGAATAAATGAATAAATGAATAAATGAATAAATGAATAAATGAATAAATGAATAAATGAATGAATGAATAAATGAATAAATGAATGAATGAATAAATGAATAAATAAATGAATGAATAAAGAAATAAATGAATAAATGAATAAATAAATAAATGAATAAATGAATAAATGAATAAATGAATAAATGAATAAATGAATGAATGAATAAATGAATAAATGAATAAATGAATAAATGAATAAATGAATAAATGAATAAATGAATAAATGAATAATTGAATAAATAAATAAATAAATGAATAAATGAATAAATGAATAAATGAATAAATGAATAAATGAATAAATGAATAAATAAATAAATGAATAAATGAATAAATGAATAAATGAATAAATGAATAAATGAATAAATGAATAAATGAATAAATGAATAAATGAATAAATGAATAAATGAATAAATGAATAAATGAATAAATGAATAAATGAATAAATGAATAAATGAATAAATGAATAAATGAATAAATGAATAAATGAATAAATGAATAAATGAATAAATAAATAAATGAATAATTGAATAAATGAATAAATAAATAAATGAATAAATGAATAAATGAATCAATGAATAAATGAATAAATGAATAAATAAATAAATGAATAAATAAATAAATGAATGAATGAATAAATGAATAAATGAATAAATGAATAAATGAATAAATGAATAAATGAATAAATGAATAAATGAATAAATGAATAAATGAATAAATGAATAAATGGATAAATGAATAAATGAATAAATGAATAAATAAATAAATGAATAAATGAATAAATGAATGAATGAATGAATGAATAAATGAATAAATGAATAAATGAATAAATGAATAGATGAATAAATGAATCAATGAATAAATGAATGAATGAATCAATGAATTAATGAATAAATGAATAAATGAATAAATGAATAAATGAATTAATGAATTAATGAATGAATGAATAAATGAATAAATGAATAAATGAATAAATGAATAAATGAATAAATGAATAAATGAATAAATGAATAAATGAATAAATGAATAAATAAATGAATGGATAAATGAATAAATGAATAAATGAATGAATGAATTAATGAATGAATGAATGAAGGAATAAATGAATATATGAATAATTAAATTAATAAATAAATAAATAAATGAATCAATGAATCAATGAATAAATGAATAAATAAATGAATAAATAAATAAATGGATATATAAATAAATGAATAAATAAATAAAGGAATAAATGAATGAATGAATAAATGAATAAATGAATAAATGAATAAATAAATAAATGAATCAATGAATAAATAAATAGATGAATAAATGAATCAATAAATGAATAAATAAATGAATAAATGAATAAATGAATAAATGAATAAATGAATAAATGAATAAATGAATGAATGAATAAATGAATAAATGAATAAATGAATAAATGAATAAATGAATAAATGAATAAATGAATAAATGAATAAATGAATAAATGAATAAATGAATAAATGAATAAATAAATGAATAAATGAATAAATGAATAAATGAATAAATAAATAAATGAGAAAATGAATAAATGAATGAATAAATAAATGAATAAATGAATAAATGAATAAATGAATAAATGAATAAATGAATAAATGAATAAATGAATAAATGAATAAATGAATAAATGAATAAATGAATAAATGAATAAATGAATCAATGAATAACTGAATAAATGAATAAATGAATAAATGAATAAATGAATAAATGAATAAATGAATAAGAGAATAAATGAATAAATGAATAAATGAATAAATGAATAAATGAATAAATGAATAAATGAATAAATGAATAAATGAATAAATGAATAAATGAATAAATGAATAAATGAATAAATGAATAAATGAATAAATGAATAAATGAATAAATGAATAAATGAATAAATGAATAAATGAATAAATGAATAAATGAATAAATGAATAAATGAATAAATGAATAAATGAATAAATGAATAAATGAATAAATGAATAAATGAATAAATGAATAAATGAATAAATGAATAAATGAATAAATGAATAAATGAATAAATGAATAAATGAATAAATGAATAAATGAATAAATGAATAAATGAATAAATGAATAAATGAATAAATGAATAAATGAATAAATGAATAAATGAATAAATGAATAAATGAATAAATGAATAAATGAATAAATGAATAAATGAATAAATGAATAAATGAATAAATGAATAAATGAATAAATGAATAAATGAATAAATGAATAAATGAATAAATGAATAAATGAATAAATGAATAAATGAATAAATGAATAAATGAATAAATGAATAAATGAATAAATGAATAAATGAATAAATGAATAAATGAATAAATGAATAAATGAATAAATGAATAAATGAATAAATGAATAAATGAATAAATGAATAAATGAATAAATGAATAAATGAATAAATGAATAAATGAATAAATGAATAAATGAATAAATGAATAAATGAATAAATGAATAAATGAATAAATGAATAAATGAATAAATGAATAAATGAATAAATGAATAAATGAATAAATGAATAAATGAATAAATGAATAAATGAATAAATGAATAAATGAATAAATGAATAAATGAATAAATGAATAAATGAATAAATGAATAAATGAATAAATGAATAAATGAATAAATGAATAAATGAATAAATGAATAAATGAATAAATGAATAAATGAATGAATGAATAAATGAATAAATGAATAAATGAATAAATGAATAAATGAATAAATGAATAAATGAATAAATGAATAAATGAATAAATGAATAAATGAATAAATGAATAAATGAATAAATGAATGAATGAATAAATGAATAAATGAATAAATAAATAAATGAATAAATGAATAAATGAATAAATGAATAAATGAATAAATGAATAAATGAATAAATGAATAAATGAATAAATGAATAAATGAATAAATGAATAAATGAATAAATGAATAAATGAATAAATGAATAAATGAATAAATGAATAAATGAATAAATAAATAAATGAATAAATGAATAAATGAATAAATGAATAAATGAATAAATGAATAAATGAATAAATGAATGAATGAATAAATGAATAAATAAATAAATGAATAAATAAATAAATGAACAAATGAAAGAAAAAATAAATGAGTAAATGAATAAATAAATGAATGAATAAATGAATAAATGAATAAATAAATAAATGAATAAATGAATAAATAAATAAATGAATAAGTGAATAAATGAATAAATAAATAAATAAATAAATGAATGAATGAATAAATGAATAACTGAATGAATGAATAAATGAATAAATGAATAAATGAATTAATGAATGAATGAATAAATAAATAAGTGAATAAATGAATAGATAAATAAATAAATAAATAAATAAATAAATGAATAAATAAATAAATGAATAAATGAATAAATGAATAAATGAATAAATGAATAAATGAATAAATGAATAAATGAATAAATGAATAAATGAATAAATGAATAAATGAATAAATGAATAATTGAATAAATGAATAAATGAATGAACAAATAAATGGATATAGAAATAAATGAATAAATAAATAAAGGAATGAATGAATAAATGAATAAATGAATAAACGAATGAATAAATAAATGAATATAAGAATAAATAAATAAATAAATAAATGAATAAATGAATAAATAAATAAATGGATCGATGAATAAATGAATAGATGAATAAATGAATCAATAAATAAATAAATAAATAAATAAAAGAATAAATGAATAAATAAATAAATGAATAAATGAATAAATGAATTAATAGATGAATGGATAAATGAATAAATAAATGAATGGATGAATGAATGAGCGCATCAATGAATAAATGAATGAATCAATAGACAAAAAAATGGATAAATGAATAAATGAATAAATGAATGAATAAATAAATGAATAAATGAATAGATGAATGAATGAATAAATGAATAAATGAATAAATGAATAAATGAATGAATGAATGAATGAATGAATAAGTAAATGAATAAGTGAATAAATGAATGAATGAATAAATAAATAAATGAATAAATGAATAATTAAATGAATAAATAAATGAATAAATGAATAATTAAATAAAAAAATGAATGAATAAATGAATAAATGAATAAATGAATAAATGAATAAATGAATAAATGAATAAATGAATAAATGAATGAATGAATAAATGAATAAATGAATAAATGAATAAATGAATAAATGAATAAATGAATAAATGAATAAATGAATAAATGAATAAATGAATAAATGAATAAATGAATAAATGAATAAATGAATAAATGAATAAATGAATAAATGAATAAATGAATAAATGAATAAATGAATAAATGAATAAATGAATAAATGAATAAATGAATAAATGAATAAATGAATAAATGAATAAATGAATAAATGAATAAATGAATAAATGAATAAATGAATAAATGAATAAATGAATAAATGAATAAATGAATAAATGAATAAATGAATAAATGAATAAATGAATAAATGAATAAATGAATAAATGAATAAATGAATAAATGAATAAATGAATAAATGAATAAATGAATAAATGAATAAATGAATAAATAAATAAATGAATAAATGGATAAATGAATAAATGAATAAATGAATAAATGAATAAATGAATAAATGAATAAATAAATAAATGAATAAATGAATAAATGAATAAATGAATAAATGAATAAATGAATAAATGAATAAATGAATAAATGAATAAATGAATAAATGAATAAATGAATAAATGAATAAATGAATAAATGAATAAATGAATAAATGAATAAATGAATAGTTGAATAAATGAATAAATGAATAAATGAATAAATGAATAAATGAATAAATGAATAAATGAATAAATGAATAAATGAATAAATGAATAAATGAATAAATGAATAAATGAATAAATGAATAAATGAATAAATGAATAAATGAATAAATAAATAAATGAATAAATGAATAAATGAATAAATGGATAAATGAATAAATGAATAAATGAATAAATGAATAAATGAATAAATGAATAAATGAATAAATGAATAAATGAATAAATGAATAAATGAATAAATGAATAAATGAATCAATGAATAAATGAATAAATGAATAAATGAATAAATGAATAAATGAATAAATGAATAAATGAATAAATGA
>CAXAQZ010001032.1:52500-55000 GCA_963971145.1 Sussaba pulchella | reverse complement strand
ATGAATAAATGAATAAATGAATAAATGAATGAATGAATAAATGAATAAATGAATAAATGAATAAATGAACAAATGAAAGAAAAAATAAATGAGTAAATGAATAAAAAAAATGAATGAATAAATGAATAAATGAATAAATGAATAAATGAATAAATGAATAAATGAACGAATGAATAAATAAATAAATGAATAAGTGAATAAATGAATAAATAAATAAATGAATAAATGAATGAATGAATAAATAAATAAATGAATGAATGAATAAATGAATAAATGAATAAATGAATTAATGAATGAATGAATAAATAAATAAGTGAATAAATGAATAGATAAATAAATAAATAAATAAATAAAGAAATGAATAAATAAATAAATGAATAAATGAATAAATGAATAAATGAATAAATGAATAAATGAATAAATGAATAAATGAATAAATGAATAAATGAATAAATGAATAAATGAATAAATGAATAAATGAATAAATGAATAATTGAATAAATGAATAAATGAATGAACAAATAAATGGATATAGAAATAAATGAATAAATAAATAAAGGAATGAATAAATAAATGAATATAGAAATAAATGAATAAATAAATAAAGGAATGAATAAATAAATGAATAAATGAATAAACGAATAAATAAATAAATGAATATAAGAATAAATAAATAAATAAATAAATGAATAAATGAATAAATAAATAAATGGATCGATGAATAAATGAATAGATGAATAAATGAATCAATAAATAAATAAATAAATAAATAAAAGAATAAATGAATAAATAAATAAATGAATAAATGAATAAATGAATTAATAGATGAATGGATAAATGAATAAATAAATGAATGGATGAATGAATGAGCGCATCAATGAATAAATGAATGAATCAATAGACGAAAAAATGGATAAATGAATAAATGAATAAATGAATGAATAAATAAATGAATAAATGAATAGATGAATGAATGAATAAATGAATAAATGAATAAATGAATAAATGAATGAATGAATGAATGAATGAATAAGTAAATGAATAAGTGAATAAATGAATAAATGGATAAATGAATAAATGAATAAATGAATAATTAAATGAATAAATAAATGAATAAATGAATAATTAAATAAAAAAATGAATGAATAAATGAATAAATGAATAAATGAATAAATGAATAAATGAATAAATGAATAAATGAATAAATGAATAAATGAATAAATGAATAAATGAATAAATGAATAAATGAATAAATGAATAAATGAATAAATGAATAAATGAATAAATGAATAAATGAATAAATGAATAAATGAATAAATGAATAAATGAATAAATGAATAAATGAATAAATGAATAAATGAATAAATGAATAAATGAATAAATTAATAAATTAATAAATTAATAAATTAATAAATGAATAAATGAATAAATGAATAAATGAATAAATGAATGAATGAATAAATGAATAAATGAATAAATGAATAAATGAATAAATGAATAAATGAATAAATGAATAAATGAATAAATGAATAAATGAATAAATGAATGAATGAATAAATGAATAAATGAATAAATGAATAAATGAATAAATGAATAAATGAATAAATGAATAAATGAATAAATGAATCAATGAATAAATGAATAAATGAATAAATAAATAAATGATTAAATGAATAAATGAATAAATGAATAAATGAATAAATGAATAAACGAATGAATGAATAAATGAATAAATGAATAAATGAATAAATGAATAAATGAATAAATCGATAAATGAATAAATGAATAAATGAATAAATGAATAAATGAAGTAATGAATAAATGAATAAATGAATAAATAAATAAATGAATAAATGAATAAATGAATAAATGAATAAATGAATAAATGAATAAATGAATAAATGAATGAATGAATAAATGAATAAATGAATAAATGAATAAATAAATGAATAAATAAATGAATAAATAAATGAATTAATGAATAAATGAATAAATGAATAAATCAATAAATGAATAAATAAATCAATGAATAAATGAATTAATGAATAAATGAATAAATGAATAAATGAATAAATGAATAAATGAATAAATGCATCAATGAATAAATGAATAAATGAGTGTGTTTTTACTGATACCCCGAAGGGTTCACAGGGCATTCTCTTCGCTCCTTTTTACCACCTCGACTCCTTCTCAGCCCCGCTCCCTCGACTCCCGGAACTGGAGCTTCGTCGCGACACGCTAGATGACCACAACGGGCAGACAGCTATAGTCGTAGATCGTACGTCCTATAGCTGGAGCTTCGTCCATGCGCCTTGTTGTGGTTACCTGCGGTACAACAGTCCCGAAGTCGAGCTTGCGATAAGGCTGGTAGCCTTTTTGGATTGCCAGACCAGGGCGCTACCCTTTCCTGGACCTACTTATTAAAGTGGAATCCGAACCACTGCCAACTGTACCGAATGCCGATACAGTTGGTCGGTCATTGGTTCGCCTCCCGGTTACC
>CAXAQZ010001032.1:2500-50000 GCA_963971145.1 Sussaba pulchella | reverse complement strand
ATAAATGAATAAATGAATAAATGAATAAATGAATAAATGAATAAATGAATAAATAAATAAATAAATGAATGAATAAATGAATAAATGAATAAATGAATAAATGAATGAATGAATAAATGAATAAATGAATAAATGAATAAATGAATAAATGAATAAATGAATAAATGAATAAATGAATAAATGAATAAATGAATAAATGAATAAATGAATAAATAAATAAATGAATCAATGAATAAATGAATAAATGAATAAATGAATAAATGAATGAATAAATAAATAAATAAATGAATAAATGAATAAGAGAATCAATGAATAAATGAATAAATAAATAAATAAATAAATGAATAAATGAATAAATGAATAGATGAATAAATAAATAAATGAATAAATAAATAAATAAATAAATGAATAAATGAATAAATAAATAAATGAATAGATGAATAAATGAATAAATGAATAAATGAATAAATGAATAAATGAATAAATGAATAAATGAATAAATGAATAAATGAATAAATGAATAAATGAATAAATGAATAAATGAAGAAATGAATAAATGAATAAATGAATAAATGAATAAATGAATAAATGAATAAATGAATAAATGAATAAATGAATAAATGAATAAATGAATAAATGAATAAATGAATAAATGAATAAATGAATAAATGAATAAATGAATAAATGAATAAATGAATAAATGAATAAATGAATAAATGAATAAATGAATAAATGAATAAATGAATGAATGAATAAATGAATAAATGAATAAATGAATAAATGAATAAATGAATAAATGAATAAATGAATAAATGAATAAATGAATAAATGAATAAATGAATAAATGAATAAATGAATAAATGAATAAATGAATAAATGAATAAATGAATAAATGAATAAATGAATAAATGAATAAATGAATAAATGAATAAATGAATGAATGAATAAATGAATAAATGAATAAATGAATAAATGAATAAATGAATAAATGAATAAATGAATAAATGAATAAATGAATAAATGAATAAATGAATAAATGAATAAATGAATAACTAAATAGATGAATAAATGAATAAATGAATAAATAAATAAATGAATAAATGAATAAATGAATAAATGAATAAATGAATAAATGAATAAATGAATAAATGAATAAATGAATAAATGAATAAATGAATAAATGAATGAATGAATAAAAAAATAAATGAATGAATGAATAAATGAATAAATGAATAAATAAATAAATGAATGAAAGAATGAATGAACAAATGAATAAATGAATAAATGAATAAATGAATACATGAATGAATGAATAAATGAATAAATGAATAAATGAATAAATGAATAAATGAATAAATGAATAAATGAATAAATGAATAAATGAATAAATGAATAAATGTATAAATGAATAAATGAATAAATGAATAAATGAATAAATGAATAAATGAATAAATGAATAAATGAATAAATGAATAAATGAATAAATGAATAAATGAATAAATGAATAAATGAATAAATGAATAAATGAATAAATGAATAAATGAATAAATGAATAAATGAATAAATGAATAAATGAATAAATGAATAAATGAATAAATGAATAAATGAATAAATGAATAAATGAATAAATGAATAAATGATCAAATGAATAAATGAATAAATGAATAAATGAATAAATGAATAAATGAATAAATGAATAAATGAATAAATGAATAAATGAATAAATGAATAAATGAATAAATGAATAAATGAATAAATGAATAAATGAATAAATGAATAAATGAATAAATGAATAAATGAATAAATGAATAAATGAATAAATGAATAAATAAATAAATGAATAAATAAATAAATGAATAAATGAATAAATGAATAAATGAATAAATGAATAAATGAATAAATGAATAACTGAATGAATGAATAAATGAATGAATGAATAAATGAATAAATGAATAAATGAATAAATGAATAAATGAATAAATGAATAAATGAATAAATGAATAAATGAATAAATGAATAAATGAATAAATGAATAAATGAATAAATGAATAAATGAATAAATGAATAAATGAATAAATGAATAAATGAATAAATGAATAAATGAATAAAAGAATAAATGAATAAATGAATAAATGAATAAATGAATAAATGAATAAATGAATAAATGAATAAATGAATAAATGAATAAATGAATAAATGAATAAATGAATAAATGAATAAATAAATGAATTAAGCAATAAATAAATGAATAAATGAATAAATGAATAAATGAATAAATGAATAAATGCATAAATGAATGAATGAATAAATGAATACATGAATCGATAAATAAATGTATAAAAGAATAAATGAATAAATGAATAAATGAATAAGTAAATAAATAAATAAATGAATAGATGAATAAATGAATAAATGAATGAATGAATAAATGGATAAATGAATAAATGAAAAAATGAATAAATGAATAAATGAATAAATGAATAAATGAATAATTGAATAAATGAATAAATGAATAAATGAATAAATGAATAAATGAATGAATGAATAAATGAATAAATGAATAAATGAATAAATGAATAAATGAATAAATGAATAAATGAATAAATGAATAAATAAATAAATGAATAAATGAATAAATGAATAAATGAATAAATGAATAAATGAATAAATGAATAAATGAATAAATGAATAAATAAATAAATAAATAAATAAATAAATAAATAAATGAATAAATGAATAAATGAATTAATGAATAAATGAATAAATGAATAAATGAATAAATGAATAGATGAATGAATGAATAAATGAATAAATGAATAAATGAATAAATGAATGAATAAATAAATGAATAAATAAATAAATGAATAAATGAATAAATGAATGAATAAATAAATGAATAAATGAATAAATGAATAAATGAATAAATGAATAAATGAATAAATGAATAAATGAATAAATGAATACATGAATAAATGAATAAATGAATAAATAAATAAATGAATAAATGAATAAATGAATAAATGAATAAATGAATAAATGAATAAATGCATCAATGAATAAATGAATAAATGGATAAATGAATAAATGAATAAATGAATTGTAACGTATAACGCTACATACCGTTGCCGCTCCAACAGCCTTATGGGCACCGCGGTCAGCCCCGAAATGATCGGAGAATATCGATAAATCAGATAGAATAACGGAAACGAAGGAACGTGACAAATAATACGTTGGGCCAACGCTCCAAATAATTTCGAAGTCATAACATAGTAACTCGGATCTATTTCTCGTGTAAAACATGTGAAACGTTACCGGTAAAATCAACAACACCTCAGCGGCCTTGGAGGGCCAACGACCCGAGATTTTGGCGCGTGGCAACGAAAAGGACACCGTCGGAGGAGGGGACTCCGACCAATCAAAGGACGAAATCCGACGATCGAAGGCACCCGAATTCGTATAAAAGGAGCCACCGGAGAACCAGGAGGACAGTCATTTCCTCTGTTTTAGGAAGCACTAGCCGCCAAGTGAAGGATCGACCAGGACCACCGAAGAAGGACGGGGAGGCCCGAGGGAAGAGCCCAGGCGAGCTGATCGAGAGACCGGAGTAACAGGGCCTCAGGAGACAGCAGGAGCCTTTCCTCGATCCACGGGAGAGCTCTCGGCGGCACGGTGGAGACAGCGGACCGCGACGGGTGTCCCAGTCACCACCCTAGACCCCTCTCCACGGTCCAGCGGCCGTGTCCCGTCGGGCGAGGCCCTCGAGCGCCGGGGCTCGGGCCAGACGTAGCTGTATCGCGGGTCGTCTTACGACAGGCACTCGGCGGAACTGTCTCGCGGGTCGTCATCCGACAGGCGCTCGGCGCCACTGTATCACGGTTTAACATCTAAGAAGCGCTAGGGATACACATTGTACGACGGGTTGCCACCCAAAAGGCGTCTCCTTAACAGAATATATCCGAACCATTGTTTTATACCGTGTTTCACCAGTTTCTTTGCCCACTCGAGTCTGAACTACCGTCTATCCCGACGGATATGTAGAAAAAGGTAGAAATACCGTTACATTTGGCGCCCGAACAGGGACTCGAGCGGGTGAAGGGGCGTCAACCGGTGTAGGACATAGGGGATAGAATATAGGTCACGGTTTGCAAGAAGAATTGTCCGACAAACCGTAATGGAGGGGGATAGACCGACAGTAACCCCTGAGGAGGGGGAAACGGAGGGGGTGTCGTTGCAGTGGGAGTCAACGACTGCAGACGCCCTCCTACGGGACCGTAATAACCGACGAACGATCGGTGGGCTCTCCAATATAAGGGGGAGTGAGGGGGAGAATAGTGAGGAGTGGGACGGTACAATACACCCCCCCCCTCTCTGATGAGGTAACCCCGGTGGAGACAGAGCCGGCACTGGCGCAGGTGTTGGCTGCCATCGGGGGGATACGGGAAGAGATGCGGACGCAGTTCGCGACATGTGAGAAGAGGATAGAGGACTCGCAAGATCAGCTCCGGTCCCGGGTTACCGTCACTTTCCAGGGTCTGGAGGAGAGACTCGACCGGAGGTTCAAGAGGGCGGAGGACGCACAGCGAGAGACGAGCGCAGCCTTGCAGGAGCAGGCCGCAGAGGCGATCGTCACCCGGGAAGATATCCGGAAGGGTATTCAGGAGGCCGTGGAGCGGATCCGACGTAACCAGGCCACTTTAGAGGAGCATGGTGCAAGGATTGCGCAACTTGAACAGCGTCCCCGAGCGACAGAGAGTAACCTCACGTTCGGGACGACCTTCGGGGATGGTGGAGGAGTCACTCGTATCCAGACGGTGAAAAGGAAGATACCGGTCTTCCGAGCGGATGGGAAACAGCGACCCATGGCTTTCCTCCACGACCTGGAGGATTAGACGCAACGGCAGGGATGGAGTTGAGGTGCGTTCTGGCTGAGGCGCTCAAGGGCACCGCAGAGGACTGGTGGCACCTAATCAGGGAAGAGATTACCGACATGGAGTCGTTTAAAGAGGCGATCACGGGTCGGTACTGGACGCGGGAGATGCAGCATAAGGTCCGGCGAAACCTCGAGTTCGGGTGCTACCGTGCGCACGAACAGGGTCGCACCAAGGCCGAGTACGCGGCTCTGATGCTCGGGAATGCCCGGGATCTCGCCGAGAAGAAGACGGATGAAGAAATCATCCGGTGTCTCGCTCGTCACTTCGATGAGGAGGTACGATCGGCAGTCCGTAGCCGACAGACGAGGACCGCGAGGGAGTTCCTGGAGCTCCTGGAGAATATCGACCTGGAGGAGCCTTTGAACACACAGAGGAGATCGAACGACCGGAACCGATCAGATTTTCCCACCCGGGGAAGACAGGACTATCGTCCTCCAAGAAGGGAGGATCGATGGTCGACGAATGACCGGCGAGATGGTGGCTCAAGGGAGGAGCGACCCCCTTGGACTGCCCCGGCGCCTCCGGGGGACCGAGGGACGGTCAAGGGTCTTCAATGCAGCAGCCGTCGACACCGAATCCGCGACAACCACCGATGGGATGGCAACCACCGACTGCACCGCCGGTCCAGGCGATGCAGATGAACGGAGGGTGGCAACCACCGGCACCGGCATCGGTGCAGGCGATGCAAATGGATGGGGGGGCGGCCTCATGGATCCCTCCCGGACCATTTATTCCAAACGCCATGATCGGGGAAAGCGCGCAGGGGCCTAGAACGCATAACGGTCCGGAAAACGCGTAACCGTTGCGTCCGGAGCCTCAAATCCAGTAAAAACGACAACGAGGGGAGGCGCAACGGGCGTGAAAAAAGAAGAGAAGAAAGAAGAAAAGGAAGAAGGAGAGGAGAAAGACGAGGAGACAAAAGAGAAGAAAGAAGAGGAGAGAGAAGAGAAGAAGAGAGAAGAGGCGAAAGAAGATACGGGGAAACGCAGCAGCATAGAGAGACAAGAGAAGGAGTTAAGAAGTAAGGAGAAGAGACTCAGGAGAAAAGAAAAACAGAAGGAGAGGAGAAACGATGGAGAGACGCGAGCTGCAGTCAACGTTGCGCCAGATTTCCGGGAGGTGCGGATAAACACCCTCCTCGACGATCCACGCGAGTTCCTGTGTAAGAAATCGGATCGAGAGGGGCGGGGGTGGAACAGAGATGTGCATCCGAGGTGCCCGGAGATCCTGGTCGACCTGGCGGGAGTGAAGACCCTCGCATTGGTTGACAGTGGCAGCGAGGTCAGTTGTCTGTCGGAAGAAATTTTCGATCAGGAGAAAGACTGGTTCGGAAAGTTGCCGATCCTTCCGGTAACGAGTACCAAGGTGGTAGGACCATTCGGAGGAGGAGCAACGAGAATCAAAAAGCGGCTCGTTGTCGAGGCTGACGTCCAAGGGATAACCGGCCAGTTACAAATGCTGGTTGTTCCCAAATTACTTCGGCCCGTATTAATCGGAATCGACGGGATGGTGAGTTTGGGAATCGCCGTCGATGCGGTTAAGGGAGAGGTGACGGTGCAAGGGACGAGAATAGCCGAATTGATCGAGGGAGAATGGAAACGGGTCAAGAAGAAGGAAGACAAAGAAAAGCTCTTAGTATGCAGCAGCGTAACGAGAGAAGAAAATACCGACGAGAAAGACGAACTGGCCGAGGGAGAGACCGATGGAAAAAGGGCGGCGTACGTGCATCATCTGGAACGGAGGGATACAGAACCATACTTCCATCGAGCGTCCCTAGTCCCGAAGAATTGGAAAAAGAAGCGAAAAAAATAATGAGCTGGATGTGAGGGCATTGGCTGATTTTCTGTGCCAAGAGTCACAGAAAATGGGGGAGTAATGTAACGTATAACGCTACATACCGTTGCCGCTCCAACAGCCTTATGGGCACCGCGGTCAGCCCCGAAATGATCGGAGAATATCGATAAATCAGATAGAATAACGGAAACGAAGGAACGTGACAAATAATACGTTGGGCCAACGCTCCAAATAATTCCGAAGTCATAACATAGTAACTCGGAATTATTTCTCGTGTAAAACATGTGAAACGTTACCGGTAAAATCAACAACACCTCAGCGGCCTTGGAGGGCCAACGACCCGAGATTTTGGCGCGTGGCAACGGAAAGGACACCGTCGGAGGAGGGGACTCCGACCAATCAAAGGACGAAATCAGACGATCGAAGGCACCCGAATTCGTATAAAAGGAGCCACCGGAGAATCAGGAGGACAGTCATTTCCTCTGTTTTAGGGAGCACCAGCCGCCAAGTGAAGGATCGACCAGGACCACCGAAGAAGGACGGGGAGGCCCGAGGGAAGCGCCCAGGCGAGCTGATCGAGAGACCGGAGTAACAGAGCCTCAGGAGACAGCAGGAGCCTTCCCTCGATCCACGGAAGAGCTCTCGGCGGCACGGTGGGGACAGCGGACCGCGACGGGTGTCCCAGTCACCACCCTAGACCCCTCTCCACGGTCCAGCGGCCGCGTCGCGTCGGGCGAGGCCCTCGAGCGCCGGGGCTCGGGCCAGACGTAGCTGTATCGCGGGTTGTCTTACGACAGGCGCTCGGCGGAACTGTCTCGCGGGTCGTCATCCGACAGGCGCTCGGCGCCACTGTATCGCGGTTTAACATCTAAGAAGCGCTAGGGATACACATTGTACGACGGGTTGCCACCCAAAAGGCGTCTACTTAACAGAATATATCCGAACCATTGTTTTATACCGTGTTTCACCAGTTTCTTTGCCCACTCGAGTCTGAACTACCGTCTATCCCGACGGATATGTAGGAAAAGGTAGAAATACCGTTACAGAATAAATGAATAGATAAATAAATGAATAAATGAATAAATGAATAAATGAATAAATGAATAAATGAATAAATGAATAAATGAATAAATGAATAAATGAATAAATGAATAAATGAATAAATGAATAAATGAATAAATGAATAAATGAATAAATGAATAAATGAATAAATGAATAAATGAATAAATGAATAAATGAATAAATGAATAAATGAATAAATGAATAAATGAATAAATGAATAAATGAATAAATGAGTAAATGAATAAATGAATAAATGAATAAATGAATAAATGAATAAATGAATAAATGAATAAATGAATAAATGAATGAATGAATAAATGAATAAATGAATAAATGAATGAATGAATAAATGAATAAATGAATAAATGAATAAATGAATAAATGAATGAATGAATAAATAAATGAATGAATAAATGAATGAATGAATGAATGAATGAATGAATAAATGAATAAATGAATGAATGAATAAATGAATAAATGAATAAATGAATAAATGAAAAAATAAAAAAATGAATAAATGGATAAATGAAATCATGAATAAATGAATCAATGAATCAACGAATCAATGAATCAAAGAATAAATGAATAAATGAATAAATGAATAAATGAATAAATGAATAAATGAATAAATGAATAAATAAATAAATGAAGAAATGAATAAATGAATAAATGAATAAATGAATAAATAAATAAATGAATAAATGAATAAATGAATAAATGAATGAATGAATAAAAGAATAAATGAATAAATGAATATATGAATAAATGAATAAATGAATAAATAAATAAATGAATAAATGAATAAATGAATAAATGAATAAATGAATAAATGAATAAATGAATAAATGAATAAATGAATAAATGAATAAATGAATAAATGAATAAATGAATAAATGAATAAATGAATAAATGAATAAATGAATAAATGAATAAATGAATAAATGAATAAATGAATGAATGAATAAATGAATAAATGAATAAATGAATGAATGAATGAATGAATAAATGAATAAGTGAATAAATAAATAAATGAATAAATAAATAAATGAATAAATAAATAAATGAATAAATGAATAAATGAATAAAAAAATGAATGAATAAATGAATAAATGAATAAATGAACAAATGAATAAATGGATAAATGAATAAATGGATAAATGAATGAATGAATAAATAAATAGATAAATAAATGAATAAATAAATAAATGAATAAACGAATAAATGAATAAATGAATAAATGAATAAATGAATAATTGAATAAATGAATAAATGAATATATGAATAAATGAATAAATGAATAAATGAATAAATGAATAAATGAATAAATGAATGAATGAATAAATGAATAACCGAATAAATGAATAATTGAATAAGTAATTCAATGCATAAATGAATAAATGAATGAATGAATAAATGAATAGATGAATAAATAAATAAATAAATAAATGAATGAATGAATAAATGAATTAATGAATAAATAAATAAATGAATAAATGAATAAATGAAAGAATGAATAAATGAATAAATGAATAAATGAATAAATGAATAAATGAATAAATGAATAAATGAATAATTGAATAAATGAATAAATGAATAAATGAATAAATGAATAAATGAATAAATGAATAAATGAATAAATGAATAAATGAATAAATGAATAAATGAATAAATGAATAAATGAATAAATGAATAAATGAATAAATGAATAAATGAATAAATGAATAAATGAATAAATGAATAAATGAATAAATGAATAAATGAATAAATGAATAAATGAATAAATGAATAAATGAATAAATGAATAAATGAATAAATGAATAAATGAATAAATGAATAAATGAATAAATGAATAAATGAATAAATGAATAAATGAATAAATGAATAAATAAATAAATAAATAAATGAATGAATAAATAAATGAATAAATGAAGAAATGGAGAAATGAAAAAATGAATAAATGAATGAATGAATGAATGAATAAATGAATAAATGAATAAATGAATAAATGAATAAAAGAATCAATGAATAAATGAAGAAATGAATGAATGAATAAATGAATAAATGAATAAATGAATAAATGAATAAATGAATAAATGAATAAATGAATAAATAAATAAATGAATAAATGAATAAATGAATAAATGAATAAATGAATAAATGAATATATGAATAAATGAATATATGAATAAATGAGCAAATGAATAAATGAATAAATGAATAAATAAATGAATGAATAAATGAATAAATGAATAAATGAATAAATGGATAAATGAATAAATGAATAAATGAATAAATGAATAAATGAATAAATGAATATATGAATAAATGAATAATTGAATAAATAAATAAATGAATAAATGAATAAATGAATAAATGAATAAATGAATAAATGAATAAATGAATAAATAAATAAACGAATAAATGAATAAATGAATAAATGAATAAATGAATAAATGAATAAATGAATAAATGAATAAATGAATAAATGAATAAATGAATAAATGAATAAATGAATAAATGAATAAATGAATAAATGAATAAATGAATAAATGAATAAATGAATAAATGAATAAATGAATAAATGAATAAATGAATAAATGAATAAATGAATAAATGAATAAATGAATAAATGAATAAATGAATAAATGAATAAATGAATAAATGAATAAATGAATAAATGAATAAATGAATAAATAAATAAATGAATAAATGAATAAATGAATAAATAAATTAATGAATTAATGAATAAATGAATAAATGAATAAATGAATAAATGAATAAATGAATAAATGAATAAATGAATAAATGAATGTTTGAATGAATGAATAAATGAATAAATGAATAAATGTATGAATGAATAAATGAATAAATGAATAAATAAATAAATGAATAAATGAATAAATGAATAAATGAATAAATAAAAAAATGAATAAATGAATAAATGAATAAATGAATAAATGAATAAATGAATAAATGAATAAATGAATAAATGAATAAATGAATAAATGAATAAATGAATAAATGAATAAATGAATAAATGAATAAATGAATAAATGAATAAATGAATAAATGGATAAATGAATAATTGAATAAATGAATAAATGAATAAATGAATAAATAAATAAATGAATAAATGAATAAATGAATAAATGAATAAATGAATAAATGAATAAATGAATAAATGAATAAATGAATAAATGAATAAATAAATAAATGAATAAATGAATAAATGAATAAATGGATAAATGAATAAATGAATAAATGAATAAATGAATAAATGAATAAATGAATAAATGAATAAATGAATAAATGAATAAATGAATAAATGAAAAAATGAAAAAATGAATAAATGAATAAATGAATAAAAGAATAAATGAATGAATGAATAAATGAATAAATAAATAAATGAATAAATGAATGAATGAATGAATGAATAAATGAATAAATGAATAAATGAATAAATGAATAAATGAATGAATGAATAAATGAATAAATGAATAAATGAATAAATGAATAAATGAATAAATGAATAAATGAATAAATGAATAAATGAATAAATGAATAAATGAATAAATGAATAAATGAATAAATGAATAAATGAATAAATGAATAAATGAATAAATGAATAAATGAATAAATGAATAAATGAATAAATGAATAAATGAATAAATGAATAAATGAATAAATGAATAAATGAATAAATGAATAAATGAATAAATGAATGAATGAATAAATGAATAAATGAATAAATGAATAAATGAATAAATGAATAAATGAATAAATGAATAAATAAATAAATGAATAAATGAATAAATGAATAAATGAACAAATGAATAAATGAATAAATGAATTAATGAATTAATGAATTAATGAATTAATGAATTAATGAATTAATGAATTAATGAATTAATGAATAATTGAATAAATGAATAAATGAATAAATGAACAAATAAATAAATGAACAAATGAATTAATGAATAAATGGATAAATGGATAAATGGATAAATGAATAAATGAATAAATGAATAAATGAATGAATGGATGAATGAATGAATGAATAAATAAATAAATAAATGAATAAATAAATGAATAAATGAATAAATGAATAAATGAATAAATGAATAAATGAATGAATGAATGAATGAATAAATGAATAAATGAATAAATGAATAAATAAATAAATGAATAAATGAATAAATGAATAAATGAATAAATGAATAAATGAATAAATGAATAAATGAATAAATGAATAAATGAATAAATGAATAAATGAATAAATGAATAAATGAATAAATGAATAAATGAATAAATGAATGAATGAATAAATGAATAAATGAATAAATGAATAAATGAATAAATGAATAAATGAATAAATGAATAAATGAATAAATGAATAAATGAATAAATGAATAAATGAATAAATGAATAAATGAATAAATGAATAAATGAATAAATGAATAAATGAATAAATGAATAAATGAATAAATGAATAAATGAATAAATGAATAAATGAATAAATGAATAAATGAATAAATGAATAAATGAATAAATGAATAAATGAATAAATGAATAAATGAATAAATGAATAAATGAATAAATGAATAAATGAATAAATGAATAAATGAATAAATGAATAAATGAATAAATGAATAAATGAATAAATGAATAAATGAATAAATGAATAAATGAATAAATGAATAAATGAATAAATGAATAAATGAATAAATGAATAAATGAATAAATGAATAAATGAATAAATGAATAAATGAATAAATGAATAAATGAATAAATGAATAAATGAATAAATGAATAAATGAATAAATGAATAAATGAATAAATGAATAAATGAATAAATGAATAAATGAATAAATGAATAAATGAATAAATGAATAAATGAATAAATGAATAAATGAATAAATGAATAAATGAATAAATGAATAAATGAATAAATGAATAAATGAATAAATGAATAAATGAATAAATGAATAAATGAATAAATGAATAAATGAATAAATGAATAAATGAATAAATGAATAAATGAATCAATGAATAAATGAATAAATGAATAAATGAATAAATGAATAAATGAATAAATGAATAAATGAATAAATGAATAAATGAATAAATGAATAAATGAATAAATGAATAAATGAATAAATGAATAAATGAATAAATGAATAAATGAATAAATGAGCAAATGAATAAATGAATAAATGAATAAATAAATGAATGAATAAATGAATAAATGAATAAATGAATAAATGGATAAATGAATAAATGAATAAATGAATAAATGAATAAATGAATAAATGAATATATGAATAAATGAATAATTGAATAAATAAATAAATTAATAAATGAATAAATGAATAAATGAATAAATGAATAAATGAATAAATGAATAAATGAATAAATGAATAAATGAATAAATAAACAAACGAATAAATGAATAAATGAATAAATGAATAAATGAATAAATGAATAAATGAATAAATGAATAAATGAATAAATGAATAAATGACTAAATGAATAAATGAATAAATGAATAAATGAATAAATGAATAAATGAATAAATGAATAAATGAATAAATGAATAAATGAATAAATGAATAAATGAATAAATGAATAAATGAATAAATGAATAAATGAATAAATAAATTAATGAATAAATGAATAAATGAATAAATGAATAAATGAATAAATGAATAAATGAATAAATGAATGAATGAATGAATGAATAAATGAATAAATGAATAAATGTATGAATGAATAAATGAATAAATGAATAAATAAATAAATGAATAAATGAATAAATGAATAAATGAATAAATAAAAAAATGAATGAATGAATAAATGAATAAATGAATAAATGAATAAATGAATAAATGAATAAATGAATAAATGAATAAATGAATAAATGAATAAATGAATAAATGAATAAATGAATAAATGGATAAATGAATAAATGAATAAATGAATAAATGAATAAATGAATAAATGAATAAATGAATAAATGAATAAATGAATAAATGAATAAATGAATAAATGAATAAATGAATAAATGAAGAAATGAATAAATGAATGAATGAATAAATGAATAAATGAATAAATGAATGAATGGATAAATGAATAAATGAATAAATGAATAAATGAATAAATGAATAAATGAATAAATGAATAAATGAATAAATGAATAAATGAATAAATGAATAAATGAATAAATGAATAAATGAATAAATGAATAAATGAATAAATGAATAAATGAATAAATGAATAAATGAATAAATGAATAAATGAATAAATGAATAAATGAATAAATGAATAAATGAATAAATGAATGAAAGAATAAATGAATGAATGAATGAATGAATAAATAAATAAATGAATAAATGAATAAATGAATAAATGAATAAATGAATAAATGAATAAATGAATAAATGAATAAATGAATAAATGAATAAATGAATAAATGAATAAATGAATAAATGAATAAATGAATAAATGAATAAATGAATAAATGAATAAATGAATAAATGAAAAAATGAATAAATGAATAAATGAATAAATGAATAAATGAATAAATGAATAAATGAACAAATGAATAAATGAATAAATGAATAAATGAATAAATGAATAAATGAATAAATGAATAAATGAATTAATGAATCAATGAATTAATGAATTAATGAATAATTGAATAAATGAATAAATGAATAAATGAACAAATAAATAAATGAACAAATGAATTAATGAATAAATGGATAAATGGATAAATGAATAAATGAATAAATGAATAAATGAATGAATGGATGAATAAATGAATGAATAATTGAATTAATAAATGAATGAATAAATAAATAAATGAATAAATAAATCAATAAATGATTTTCAATTTATCCAGCAGGAGGTCGGTGTAATTTCAGGAGCCGGCGGATCTATTTTGAACGACAGCATCAGGTTGCGCAGGGGCGATTAGTCGCCCTGCTTTATCAAATGGCAGCCCCACAACGCGGCCGTGGGCGAAGATTTTATTTCAATTATATAAATTGAAAATAACAATAATTCTGATCTTTAATGAAAATCGATGTCTATTTAATAATAAAAAATCCACAAATAATAATTCGAAAAATCGCCTCTTGAAAACTTTCTCTTTGAGTCTCTAGTCAATTATACAATCCTCTTCTTAATTATCATATTCTTTACGGGCGACCATAGAATTCGCAAGATGATTTAGCTCATTAACTAAAAAAAAGTGAAAACTTTGAGTAGAGTAATAGGGGACTACGTAAGCTGCTACCCGATATTCAGCTCTGGCGTTGTAAGCAAAGCGCTTGCGAAGACCACCAAGTTGAGCTACGGACGGTCGTCGTGTGGATTCTGCACGCTCATAAATATAAGTTGATTTCTCGAGAACCCGTTGACATTTATCGATTTTTTTCGACGGATAGAGACCTAAAGTCTTAACGGTACTTCTTGGATTTTTCCAGATTTATAGAAAAATTTCCTAGAGGAGAGAGAGAGAGCGAGAGAGAGAGAGAGAAAGAGGGAGAGAGAAGGCAAGAGGCCGAAGGTGAGGGAGAGGAAGTAAAGGAGATAGAGAGCGAGAGAGTGCAAGAGAGAGCGGGAGATGTTAGGGCATACCCTAATATTAATATTAAATAGTCTTCATTACGTTCTCTTCCATTCGTTTCCAGACGAACCAAAAATCAGGCCAGCACGTTGGCAGCGTGCGGGGCGGCAGGTTCGACGTCGGGCGGAGCAGGCGCGTCGAAACCTTATGAACCTGCTGACGAAAATAGCAAATCCCCGTCGATTCTATCAAGAATAAATTTTGTTATAAGAATAAAAGACTTTTAATGAATAACTTGTGTCGCCATCGTATCATTTGATTGATAGATTTTTAATTTTATACCAGCGTAAAACTTTATTTTGTATTCAAGTTTGTTTTTTCATAAGTAATGAAGTGAATAGGAAAAACAATACAACTTCATTCTTGCCCATGCTTTAAACTTGATCTGGAATGTATGATTTTGTCTTGCATCTCATTCGCGAAATAGACTCAATCGATGACTTGTGTCGCTTGCATATGATTTGATGAATGGAATTCCAATTTGATACCTGCGGAAGAGTTTATTTTCTATGCATGATTTTTTTTTATGAGTAATGGAATGAGCAGGACGTTAAGCGGTTTGGGAGTTGTTTTTTCTTACGCCGTTGATGAATAGAAATTCAGTCGCTTACCTGTGACGAAGGCCATTTGTGCAATGTTATTGTACCTTACATAACATTCGATGAATGAAATTCCAATTGTGCCCATGCGTTGAACTGTTTACAATATATGATCTTGCGTCTTATTCAATTTTGGGTTTGGAGTCTTATTTGCAGAATAGAATTCATGTTATAAGGATGAAAGACCTCAAATCAATGATTTGTGCCGCTTGCATATGATTCGACGAATGGAATTCCAATTTGATACCTGCGTGAAACTATATTTTCCATGCATGCATTTTTTTTAATGATTAATGGAATGAGTACGGCGTTGAGCGGTTTGTGATTGTTTTTTTGCTAAGCTGTTGACGAATAGAAATTCAGCCGCTTACCTCTCGATGAAGACCTTTTGTGAAATTTTATTTTGTACCTTACGTTACATTCGATAAATGGAATTTCAATTGTGCCCATGCGTTACCTACTGTTTACAATATTTGATTTTGTATCTTGCATCATATGCTATTTGGGTCTTGCATCTTATTCCCAGAATATAATTCAAGTTGTAAAGCTGAAAGACCTTCAATCAATGATTTTCGTCACTTGCGTATCATTCGATGAGTGGAGTTTCAATTTGTCACCTGCGTTGAATTCATTTTCGATCAATGATTTTGTTGCGTCACGTTACTTTTCAATGACTGGAACAACTTCATCTTACAACTTTAGTTATAATATGATTTGTGATGCGCAGTGCTATCAGATGAATGAAGTTTACAGTTTTTACAAATTCTATAGTTGATTTGACATATAATTTCATTTTCGTTTACATATCTTAACGATAGGAAATTATTCCAGGTTCCTTGAGAATACACCGATCACAGATCCATTTAATTTCATTGTGCTTTCTATCAATTTCACCAGACATACCACTCCTCCGCCTCAAACATTATCGAAGAAAATTCTCACCAATATAGAATAAATATAATATGTCTATCATTTTTATTCGCCATGTCTTCTTGGTTATTAACTGGTTAACCACAACGAACTGTCAGATTCTGTACGTATTCGCTATCTCTATCTTAATGTCACAGCTGGTTTCGTATTGACGGTTGACTGATCATCAGTGACCGTCATCACTAGCCGTGGTCAATACTCGTATGAATGAGTGAATGTGGAGATGTCAGTGATGGTAGAATAACCGCGTCTGATCTGACAAGCTGACTGACGCTATGACTACTGAAAAGTGTGCCACTGATCTGAAAACGATTTTGGAGAAAAACGTCGGAAACCCGATTTTAATCATAAACATAATTCGATATCTTCCGCATAACAGCACCTACAGCACTGGTGTTAATAACTGCAATTGAACATTTATGAATAGCGCGGTGTGTCAATAAAAATATTCCGAAGGGGGGGGGTTACAGGTAGCTCGGTTCACAGAATAAGATAGTGCAGTCGAGTCTTGTGGGCAGGCCGGTAAGGTAGGTAACGGTAAATGTACTTGTCTCGAGACGCTACCGCGTCTCTTGATATTACGAAACCCTCACGATTGGTCACTCTGACCCCTTCGCGATTGGTCGAACGCGTTATGTACATCTTGTAACGAAGCTTTTTCGTTTAAGAATTAATTGTGTAAGAAGTAGTTATGTCTACATGTAAGGGTAGCCCGAGGATGTGGTTTACAGGGAAATGGCGATTAATCATATAATTGAACTCTAAATTGAACGGCGTGGGTCGCAATGATTATCCCCGCCGATCGATATATTTTCAAATGATTGACAACTAATTTTATAATGATAACGAAGGTTAAAGTAATGAATAAAGTAATTTCATTAGCGACGATCTCGACGTGTTGACTCGACCTATACGTCGATATGCGTAGTGAATAGTCGCAATTTGATATTTTTAACTCCCGGCTGAAAACGGGAGTTATGTGTTTCGTCGTGAGCAACGTGAATTGGCGTTTTGTCGGTAACGCGTTTTTGGCCAAACGGCTGATTTTCTTCTTACAAATTGATGTACATCGGTGTCGGAAGTCACAGAGAGGGTTTTGCTTCCATAATATTTATGATCAGATCTCAACTCGCGGAGATATTAAATGTAGAAATTTGAACGCTTTCGAACGTTTTCTTCAAATCGCAATTTTGATCGGTTCGACTGCATGCATTGCAGACTTCACGGCATCGTCAGCTGTGACAGCGCGTGTGTAAGTGCAGTGGAACGTATCCGTGTATTTTGCATCGAGGCTCTGGACGATATCGCTGAGTGCGAGAGAGACAGCGCGATTGGTCGATCGTTTTAACCTCGAAACAGAACTTTCAACGGAAATTTTTTTTTTTTTCTCGAGTGATTCAGAGTGAACATTTTTTATCAATTAATTTCACGTATAAACGATATTTTTTTAAAGAGTGCATTTTCCATTTAACGTTCAATAATTAGCTAGTTAGCAGGATTGATCTACTGACGATTTTAACAAGCACGTCGAATTAATAATTCTGGATACTTGTATTCGGGCGTGAAATTGAGATGTATGTGAATGTGGAGGTTAGGTCGGATGACGTGGTTATGCCCGGTGATATTGTTTTATTTATGGCCATCAACTGATTTCACGTACGAACGATATTGTTTAATGAGTTCATTCTTTTTTATTCAACGTATGATAATGTTATCAGGATTGTGAAAAACGTGAATATTGATGTTCAGCTGGACGATGTGGTTATGCCCAGTGATATTGTTTACCTCGGTGGAATTGGCAATTCGAAAGAAAAAAATTGTTGTCGGATTCAATTTTTTTTACTTTATCTTCCAACCGACAAAACTTTAGACACAGCGATTTGTCAGAATGCACAATATGTATATTTGTTTTAATTATTTTTCCTATATGAGTCAGGTCCATTTCGAAGCTGCATTCATTCAATGTTCACCTGCTCAAGACATATTCAAAACCTATAATGACTGGGAAGGACGAGCGGAATGCACTGACATCTGGTCAAGGCTACGTCGAGCCGCGCTCGAAAACTGTGCAATGCGCAGACATTTGGTCTAGGCTACATAGAGCCGCGCTTATAATCTCCATAATGCACTGCGATTTGGTCAAGGCTGTATTAAGCCGCCCTCAAGACTCCACGATGGGCTGACAATTTGTCATGGCTACATGGAGCCGCGCTGAACAATCACATGATGCGCTGACATTTCGCTGAGACTGTACTCAACTGCGCCCAAGGACAACCAGCATGTGCCGCAGCTCGTCGATACTTTCAAAGTCTTGTCTCATCAAATTTCTATACAGTGGTCACGTTTTACGATATTGAATCGATAAACAATAGTACATTATGACACTAGTAGGAAAAATTGTTTTGTGACGTGGACGTCTTGTTCGAGCCGAATGATTCCAATCATTGGCGGACGTGGAGAAAATTATATCAAATTATCTTTAAAAAGTATGAAATAAAATAAATTTAAAAAATTTAAAAAAACTCCCGGCTGGAGTAAAAATCGAAAACAAAAAAAATTAGAACGAAAAAAAAGTAATCTGATAGAAAGCATGGATAAAATTCATGAATCTAAAAAGAATACAACAAATTAATAAATTTAAAATGGAAAAAACAAATTAGTGAAATTAAAAGAATGAAATAAATAAATAAATTCAAAAAAGATGAAATAATTCAAGAAGTCATCTTAGTTTATTCGTAGTTTGAATTATGATCGTTCGTTTGTATGAGTTCAATTTTTTGAATCGTGGTAATTTCCTCACTGCCCTCAATTCAGTCGGGAGACGTCATTCATTAACCATAAATATGATATAGGATATAGATGTTTGACAGTGCAAAGAAGACGCCATTAGATAATTGAACATGAAGACGATCTGGATTTAGATGTTCGACGATACGAAAGAAAACGTCTCCCGACTGAATTGAGGGCAGTGAGAAAATTACCACGATTCAAAAAATTGAACTCATACAAACGAACGATCATAATTCAAACTACGAATAAACTAAGATGACTTCTTGAATTATTTCATCCTTTTTGAATTTATTTATTTATTTCATTCTTTTAATTTCACTAATTTGTTTTTTCCATTTTAAATTTATTAATTTGTTGTATTCTTTTTAGATTCATGAATTTTATCCATGCTTTCTATCAGATTACTTTTTTTTCGTTCTAATTTTTTTTGTTTTCGATTTTTACTCCAGCCGGGAGTTTTTTTAAATTTTTTAAATTCATTTTTCTATTGTATCGCAATCGACGAAAAGAATTGGGGAGATAATGATAACGCGGAGATCGATGCGTGCAGTCGAATGGATTGATATAAATTTATAACCGCGAGTGACAGTACATAGTCGAGATTTGGTGCTACAAATACTATCGGATAGTCACGAACAGAACTTGATAATCATCCATATCAAACAACGCCAGTGATTCGCAATTACGCGGAGGTTATACATTCAAATCGTCCGTGATTAGCAACGACGCGGAGGTTAGAATTTCCCCAATTAATACACTCGCGAGTTACGATGAAAACATTTCTCGGAAGATATATTGCATCACGCGGAGGTTGGAATTTCCCCAATCAATACACTCGCGAGTTACGATGAAAACATTTCTCGGAAGATATATTGCATCGGCAAAAGAAATAATTCCGATAAAAAAAAGCGTTCGGCACGATTGTGTAAGATTATTTTCGATAGACTAAACTTGTCTGTCCACGTTCTCACGCGGAATGTTCGAACACCACGCAGTCGTATTTTCGAAGTCCCTGAGTTTCTACCGGGCAAACCCGGACACAAAATGGCGGCGGGCGCCGCGTGGCGATGCGTTGATTAGAATGAAAGCGTTCCGACCACGTGATATCGTCGGATACCCAATACCTGCGATTTTTGAATATGATGTCGATGCGACGTCGATATATTTCGGTGGATTTTCTCGTCGTCGATGATTTTGAGAAGTTCCAGCGCGACGATGGAGATGGCAGTGGGTGAATTCCGTAAGTATCGAGGGTCCGATGAACTTGGATCGCTCCAGGACAACGGGCGTGTTGCTCTTGTCGTGTCTCGAGGGTTCGTGATTATGAGTGAATTAATCGCTCGTATCAGATGACCGCTTGTTGCAGCGGCTTCAAATATTGATAATTGCACAAATTGTGCTACTTTGATTGTCGGAAAATATGATAGTATCGTTTTTTTAAACGTAAAGGGGGCGGACTTGTGCCAATGTATATAATGGTGGCCTGCCGAAGTAACTGCTCGTTAGCGAGTAAGTCACGATGGCGTCGTTCTTCTCCATCTTCTCAGCTCCGGCAATCGCGAAACCTCATAATCCCTAGGCGTCGACTCGGGCGGCCTCTGGATATCTCTAGCGGGTGATCGATCGGCGATCATCCGCGCGCGAACATTCGAATGCGGTTCGATGGTTACAATCTTTTGAATGGGTTCGATATTTTTGAACATCAAGATCTCTACGAGCTTGCATCCGATCATATATATGACCATCCTATAACAATCTCTGTGATCCACAGAATCTATGTGCCAAAATCTGTTAGAAGTAAGAAAGCCGTTTCGCCATACACTTCAGCGCAATTTTTTACGTTGACTCGACAAAACTCATACCACCCGTCTTTTGCCCTGCGGGCAGTCGGGAGTTAAGAAATACGTTTGCAAGGTTGAGACTCGGAGAATTCTTTTGTCCCATAGGTGCCAATATATGGTACTGATTTGGAATCGATACGGGTGGGGGCCGAATTCACATAGTTAACCGGCTAGGCCCTTTAGTTTGAAAGCAGAAAATGATTAAATACGGATTGATCATTCATCACAGAGCCCCGGATCAATGCATTTTTTGGGGGTCGAAACAGAAGATAGAATTTTGTCTTCTTTCAATATTCTCATCGGAGCGGAACGTATTATTCGTCGAGGATTCTTCGCGGTATTCTTCTATTTTGTTTTTTTTTATCGAGCTCGAAGCTATTCTGGAATCTCCCCATTGCGATGGTTCTGGATACGACAGGGTGTCTCGCGATTTATGCAAAATGGTACGTAGCTCCCGCGGGAGCTGTCGGGACAGCGCTAAAGCGAACCCTCTCGGAATCGAGAGCACGTACACACGCAACGCGTCGTTATATACAGGTAATTCCACCAAATATAGGTACAAGTTGTAGCGGCTGGACTGGAACTTAAAAAATTAGTTATACCATTCAAACGACCTCATAAGAAGAGGTATTTATTTTTTTTTTCTCCAGTCGTTTTTAAGTAATGGCAACTCAAAATGTGCATATTTTGAAAAATATCAACATTTTAAACGCTCACATCTTTTTGTTGGTTATAGATTTTAAAAATCTCAGGAAAACAATCTTTTAAAGAAAACGATTAACTTTGAAAAAATAAATCCGTCTACAATATTTACCTTTTTGACAGTAATCAAATTTGTGTTTAAACATTTAAAATGAATTTAGCACCTCTTGCCTCACAATTCTTGTCATCAAAACTTTTTTTTTTTTATTCAGTTTTTTTACATAGGAAATGGCATTTTGAGTTGGGATGTTCATAAATGAAGAAGGCATAGAATCAAATTAAAAATCGAGGGCAGAAATATATATTATTTATTATCAAATTTCCTTTTGTAAATCCAAGAGGAAATTTCGTAATAAATTATACTTTTTGTTGCACGTTATTTTCAATTTAATT
The DNA here is from genome assembly GCA_963971145.1 of Sussaba pulchella. Lineage (NCBI taxonomy): Eukaryota > Metazoa > Arthropoda > Insecta > Hymenoptera > Ichneumonidae > Sussaba > Sussaba pulchella. The sequence goes on along the minus strand of CAXAQZ010001032.1, from coordinate 27,328 downwards.
GTTTAATTCTATGCCCACTTCATCTGTAAGCACCCCAACCCGAAAGATATCATTTCCTATATGAAACACTTTGAATTAAATAAAATAAGTCCCGATGCCAAGAATTGTGGGGCAAGAGCCGATAAATCGATTTTAAATGTTTAAACGAAATTTCCGTCACTTTTTAAAAGTTCAATATTCTCGACGTATTCTTTCCTTTAAAGTTCATGATTTTATCTAAAATGACTTTCCGAACATGTATTTATTTATAACCAATGAAATACCGTTTGTAATGTCCATTTTCTTTTTTAAACGAGCCAATTTTGAGTTGCCATTACTTGAAAACGTCTGGAGAAACAAATTTAAAAAAAATATAGATGCCTTCTTTGATGAGGTCGTTTGAACGGCATAACTTTTTTTTTCAGATTCGGACCACCCGATACAACGCGTACCAATATTTAGTGGAATTTCCTATATATATTGAGCGATTCCACCATTTCGAGCCTACCGGTTTTGGGCGTCGATATTAGCGATCTTCCTGTAACTTTAAGAAATGAAAGCCCCCGTTGAGAAATGACCCGTTTTTTTTTCTTTAGATATTACCTTTGGTTATTTTTGCTGTAATTGTATGGGTAATTCTGTGAATCTTTTATGTTTTTTTTCATGAATTTCTCAATGTGTTTTCATAGGAAAAAAAATTAGACTCGCCCACGTTTTCTATGTAAAAGAAGCTCAGCTTTTCGAAAAAAAATAGAAACACATTTTTGGGCCTCAAGAAATTGTTTCAAATCGCGTTTGAAATATGAAAGTCGATTTTTCGCCTATATACATCTTTTTTTAACTTTAAAAGTATTTTTCACGTGACGCTGAGAAAATTTCACGTAGTTTATGTAGAAATCGAGTTCGGACCACTGTAACAACTCGTTGAATCACCAAATGTGTGACAAAACAACTAAGACCTCAATTTATATTTTTTCATTTTCAAATGATTCGTATTACTGAGACCAAAAAACCAAAACGATCTCATTCGGTGATGAGTTTCTGCAGGCAATGGCGTCGAGTTTTTCTTTAAAATTTTATCGTACTCCATAATGGCGACATTTTCCATTTTTAAATGAAAAACTAATATTTTGACTTCTAAGTGCTGTAAAAAATGTAAAAATCAATTTAAAAAAAAATACCTGACGTCATTACCTGCAGAAACTTATCTCCTCATAAAATCATTTTTGTTTTATGGTCTTAGACGATCCAGTAATGAGTTATAATAGGCACCGCGATAAACCTTTTTTTTTTTGACGTCCGCAGAGATTGTTCGTCAATGGCTCATTTGTTCATAAAAGTTAATGAAAATTTCATAGAATATTTTTTCAACGTTACGTTATTGAGTAGTCATTATAGAAATAAATGTATATTAACTGTGTCGTCGAAAAAAATTATGAAAAATATTCTTTTTTTAATATCGAATTAACCTTACCCCACCCTTAAGTTGTAAATGGCGCACTTGCGAAACTAACAGCGGCACCACATGACTAAGTTTTATCTTTGATCATATGGTTTCAGTGTATTAACGGAACAACACGGTTTTACGTCACTGTAAAATTGTAGTAGAAACAGTAATACGAATAATTTGAAAATAAAAAAATATCATATGAGGTTTTAGTTGTTTTGGCATACATTTGGTGATTTAACGAGTTATTACAGAGGTCCCAGCTTTATTTCTACATATAAAACGTAAAATTCTCTCGGCTTTTCGAAAAAAATACTTTTAAAATTAAAAAAACATTGCCGAAAAATCGACTTTCATATTTTAAATGCGATTTTAAGTAATTGTTCAAGGTCCAAAAATGTTTTCCTATTCTTTTTCAAAAAGCTGAGCTTTTTTAAATAGAAAACGTGGTCGAGTCTAATTTTTTTTTTTTAATCAACACACATTGAGAAATTAATGGGAAGAAAAACTATAAAAAATGCACAGAACTACCCATACAATTACAGCAAAAATAACTAAGGGAAAAATCTTAAAAAAATTCAGAGTTAATTTCTTAATGCGGTCTTCCATTTCTTAAAGTTACCAAAAGATCGCTAATATCAACGCACAAAACCGGTACTCGAATTGGTGGAATCGCTCATATATATATTTATGCGTCACGACAACCGTAGCTACCCGAGTGAGAAAGCGGGTCGGTTCGTTTTCGCTGGAACCGCGGAGCAGGCGTCGGGTTGGGGCTACGCTCGGCACGGAAAGCACTAGGCCCCCACCCCCGCCAAGCACAACTCTGATATACTGCCAACGAGCTCTGACTCCACCATGCACGATCTTCTTTCTTCCGATTTCGTCCCAGCTGCACGAACCTTACTTTCCTTACAATTTCATTTCTACGACTCACGATAACGCTCCACCCCTCCATCCCTCACCACAATTCTCTAGTGCGTTATCCTGACCCACTACAACGTCCTAACTTGTACTACCTACATGCATCATTAATGCTTTATCGCCGAACCACATCCGGCATCTGCCGATCCATCAATTTAAAGAATATCCAATTATTTACTTATTGAATTTCCCTCTCTCAAGTCCGTCCGTAAATTCTGCGTCATCAGGCCTAACACCCTGCCCATACAATCTGGAGCCCTCAAAAATAAATGCATTGAATTGTAAAATAAGTGCTATTCGTCTAAAACTATTACATGACGAATAAGCAATTTATCGGAGGTTGCTTATTGATAATTAAATTACACTGAATGAATGAAAACAGATGGAAACAATTACCCTACTGGCCACAGCTTGAGCTTACTACAGGCTCGTCAGCGGGCAAAATGCGGGGTAAAATGCGAATTTCTAGCTTGTTCGATAGGGTCCATAGACCGAGAGGATGAGCAAGAGAGAGCGAGCGCCGACGACTAAGATCGAGGGCTCCTGGATCATTTAATTTGATTACCTACTCGTGAGGGTTAATAGAACAGATAAAAGTGGCTGCACTCGTGTCTCGATATAATACACGTGCGCCGGTCCCGCTGTGAAGACCGCTCATACCGCTGTGGGCCGATTCAAAATAAATACCGCACCCTCTACGACGTCGTTTGGAAGCCGTCATACTTGGTTTATAGAATGAGGGTGAAACTTATAGAAATAAATATTCAACCACACACCAACGAACTCTTCCCACCTTGCTTCTATTCATACCCTCCTCCCAGTAGCAATTACGCCCACGTCATAATAATTGATTACAATTGACAGCTACGTGGAATGCCACTTAATTCGACAAATTGTGATAGAAATATATATATATAAGTGATTTCACCAATTAAAGTGCCGAGATTAGGCTTGACTATCGGCCCGACTGAGAAATGGACTCTCAATTTTTTTCGATTTCTCTTTTGGTTATTAGAGCTGTAATTGTATTAGTCATTTTATGCATTTTGATGCTTTTTTAACTCCCGGCTGAAAACGGGAGTTATGTGTTTCGTCGTGACCAACGTGAATTGGCGTTTTGTTGGAAATGCTTTACCGGCCAAACGGCTGATTTTCTTCTTACAAATTAATGTACATCGGTGTCGGAAGTCACAGAGAAGGTTTAGCTTCCATAATATTTATGATCAGATCTCAACTCGCGGAGATATTAAATGTAGAAATTTGAACGTTTTCGAACGTTTTTCTCATATCGCAATTTTGATGGGTTCGACCGCATGAATCGCAGACTTCACGGCATCGCCTGCTGTGACAGCCCGTGTGTAAGTGTAGTGGAACGTATCCGTGTGCTTTGCATCAAGGCTATGGACGATATTGCTGAGTGCAAGAAAGACAGCGCTATTGGTCGATCGTTTTAACCTCGAAACAGAACTTTCAACGGAGATTTTTTTTTTTCTCGAGTGATTCCGAGTGAAAATTTTTTATCAATTGATTTCACGTATGAACGATATTTTTTTAAAGAGTGCATTTTCCATTGAACGTTCAATAATTAGCTAGTTAGCAGGATTGATCTACTGACGATTTTATCAAGCACGTCGAATTAATAATTCTGGATACTTGTCTTCGGGCGTGAAATTGAGATGTATGTGAATGTGGAGGTTAGGTCGGATGACGTGGTTATGCACGGTGATATTGTTTTATTTATGGCCATCAACTGATTTTACGTACAAACGATATTGTTTAATGAGTTCATTCTTTTTAATTCAACGTATGGAAATGTTATCAGGATTGTGAAAAACGTGAATATGTATGTTCAGCTGGACGATGTGGTTATGCCCAGTGATATTATTTACCTCGGTGGAATTGGCAATTCGAAAGAAAAAAATTGTTGTCGGATTCAATTTTTTACTTTATCCTCCAACCGACAAAACTTTAGACAAAGCGATTTGTCAGAATGCACCATATGTATGTTTGTTTTCATTGTTTTTCCTATATGCGTCAGGTCCTTTTCAAAGCAGCATTCATTCAACGTTCACTCGTCGAAGCAGCATTCATTCAACGTTCACTCGTCGAAGCAGCATTCGTTCAACGTTTACTCGCTTAAGACATATTCAAAACTTATAATGACTGGGAAGGACCCGCGGAATGCGCTGATATCTGGTCGAGGCAACGTCGAGCCGCGCTTGAAATCTCCATAATGCACTGAGATTTGGTTAAGGCTCTATTAAGCCGCCCTCAAGACTCCACGATGGGCTGACAATTTGTCATGGCTACATGGAGCCGCGCTGAACAATCACATGATGCGCTGAAATTTCGATGAGACTGTACTCAACTGCACCCAAGGACAACCAGCATGTGCCGCAGCTAGTCGATACTTTTAAAGTCTTGTCACATCAAATTTCCATACAGTGGTCACGTTTTACGATATTGAATCGATAAACACTAGTACGTTATGACACTAGTAGGAAAACTGTTTTGTGACGTGGACGTCTGGTTCGATCTAAATGATTTCAATCATTGGCGGGCATGGAGAAAATTATATCGAGTTATCTTTAAAAAGTATGAAATAAAATATATTTAAAAAATTTTTTAAACTCCCGGCTGCAGTAAAAATCGAACACAAAAAAAATTAGAACGAAAAAAAGTAATCCGATAGAAAGCATGAATAAAATTCATGAATCTAGAAAGAATACAACAAATTAATAAATTTAAAATGGACAAAACAAATTAGTAAAATTAAAAGAATGAAATAAATAAATAAATTCAAAAAGAATTAAATAATTCAAGAAGTCATCTTAGTTTATTCATAGTTTGAATAATGATCGTTCGTTTGTATGAGTTCAATTTTTTGAATCGTGGTAATTTTCTCACTGCCCTCAATTCAGTCGGGAGACGTCATTCATTAAACATAAATATGATATAGGATGTAAATGTTTGACAGTGCAAAGAAGATGCCATTAATTGAACATGAAGACGATCTGGATTTAGATGTTCGACGATAGGAAAGAAAACGTCCCCCGACTTATGTTTAATGAATGACGTCTCCCGACTGAATTGAGGGCAGTGAGGAAATTACCACGATTCAAAAAATTGAACTCATACAAACGTACGATCATAATTCAAACTATGAATAAACTAAGATGACTTCTTGAATTATTTCATCCTTTTTGAATTTATTTATATATTTCATTCTTTTAATTTCACTAATTTGTTTTGTCCATTTTAAATTTATTAATTTGTTGTATTCTTTTTAGATTCATGAATTTTATTTATGCTTTCTATCGGATTACTCTTTTTCGTTCTAATTTTTTTTGTGTTCGATTTTTACTCCAGCCGGGAGTTTTTGAAATTTTTTAAATTTATTTTTTCATTCATCCCTCAATGTGTTTTGATATTTTTTTTTCGATTTTTCCGACCAGGTGAGAAAATTTTACATAACATATAAAAAATCGTAAACGAGGTCTCTCTAATACCTCGTTGAATCAACAAATGTTTGAACAATCAACTAAAACCTTAATTTATTTATTTTCATTTTCTCTGTTTATTTTATTTCACGGAAGGTTTAAAAAGCTAAACTATCAAGCGACGCGGTAGCGTCTCGAGACAAGTACATTTACTACTTTCTACAACCTAACCGGCTTACAACTTTACCGGCCGCCTCTCGAGACGCGACTGCAGTATCATTTTCTCCAAACCGGTTGAATGTTAACCCAACGACGTACTTTTCTTTAAAATCTAGAGCCCTATGAATAAATGTTCAATTGCAGTGAGAAGCGTTATTTTTTTATATTCCAATTAGGACCAACACCAATGCTGTAGGGGCTGTTATGCGGGAGATATCCAACCCCACAAAAACACAATGTGTCAAAAAATCGAGACAAGTATGTTACGGGGAAATTTCCTCGTACGAGTTTTAAAAAAATGAGGAGTCAACTCGCCCTAGCGAATTTGACTCTTAAGACACTTTTATTTCATAGTAACGTTATTTATTTAAAAAAACGGAGTTTTACATTTGCAGTCTGGCGCGCGTAGCGGCAGAGTGTCTATAGCTTGATGGCTGAACGTAAAAAACTAATGAAGCCGCGGTGCGCTCTCATATATATAGGCAGGCAGTCGCCTGGAGAGGGAGTCTTATCACCCTGCGTCACATCCCCGTTGTTAGAGTTGCTTTGCTCCTGAAAAGCGTGGTCTCCTGGTGACGGCTGGGAACACGAGGGGTTCCGGCATCGTAAGTTCTATGACCTCGCGCTGAATCGGTCTCGGGTTGTTATCGCCGAAATTTATTTGTTTTTTACAACAGATTTGAAAACGAAATTTTGGCATACATTTGGATAAACATTCGAATAAACCTAGTTTGTTCAGGCTCCATAGCGTTATTAGCCCTAAAGATACATAGCCTAATACGGTGAGGGTGCTAATCGTGCGCTCTGTCCACGTTTTCGTTCTGCGCTGTCCTTTAACACTTTCTACGGCTGTCTGTATGTCGTTTAAGTCATGCGTGAGTTCTCGTAATTCGTCTACGTCTATGTGGTGTTGTAGGGGTAACAGTCGCGATGAGATGAGGTTTAAATCTTCCTCTGGTATTTGTAGCGTAAAATTTTTCCGTATAAGACGTCGAGTGTACGAGTAGAAGAGTGTAACAATTTAATCGTTGCACCTGCTCCGCTGAGTGAGCAATCCTCGTCAGACTCTATCAGCGTCGTTTGCGTGATAGACACAGTGTTCGCTTTGTTATTACAGATCGTGTCGAAGACCATCTCGCGTTCAGGCACAGCAATGTAACCTCGTTGATTTTTAAGTGTAATGTGGGCGATTTCTTTTATTGGAAATAAGGATGTCTGGCATTTAGGGTGGTTGACGGTATTGATTTTTCTGTGTAATATTTGGTTATCACATGAATTCGTTCCGGCCATCCGGAAGTTGGGCTGGCTGCGCTTACAAATTTTAATTCTATCGAAACTTTTGCATTGAGTCAGGAACTGCTCGCTTATGGAAATGTACATTGTTTTTATTTTGTTCACCAACACGAATTCTGATTCGGGTATGACAGCGATCAAGTTTGTTCCGTACACGAATGGGATCGGTATTAAATGGTGGATGTCCCAGTCGTCGGATTCTAACAAAGGTGTGTCTAGTATGTAAATCAATTTGTTATTCATCACGTTGATCGTGATCAAGCTCATGTTGAGAATCCTTTGATAATTAATTTCTTCTAACGGTACTGAATATTTTTGGTTAAACTGTTCTTCAAAACTCTTCAACTCCTTCATGAGCGTCGCGGGCGATAACACCTGAGGGTGGATTATCTCGTGTCTTCCTTCGCCGATTGCATTTAATAAGATGTTAACATCTTCATGAAGCTCGTTTAAAACCATCGAAAAGATTATTAATTGGTTCGATATGTGGATATTTAATGTATTATTATTAATGCTGTTTTTTATTTGATTACTACGTTCTAAGTTATTGAGTTCCTCCTTTTCTAGCACCCCTAGATCTTTACGTACTATGTCCTGAGACAGGCGTTTATTTTATTAATTTATTTTTGACGAATAAACACCACACCCGGCGCGGCCTGGGTCGAGGGCTGCCGGGGCTCTATGGGATTGTATCGATTTCTATCTGGGCGCCAATTAGTTTTTATAAAACTAATAAATTCTAATTTCGACAATTAATTAATTATGTTTGCACGGCTAGCCGAATGCAATATTTCTCAAGGGGATTCGATTGGATGACCCAATCTTGCGCAAAAGCCAAAGGAAGCAGAGGAAAGTTTTAGAGAAAATGCAGGCACTTACTTGATTTTCCAGTTTATTAATATTGAAGATAATTCTCGTCCTTCTTTGACAAAATCGACTGTCTCTACGACGGCAATTCCCGTCCTTCTCCGACAATCTCCCTTGGTCGTTTATACTTGACAATATATGGACGAATCCGCTTTGTATTTTACAATTCGACAATCGTTATTATATAGTTAATTAATATGGAACGCGCTGATCGTCCTCGAGAGCTGACTCGCCCTTTTGGATCTACTCCAGACGGTAGCCAGGTGCGAAGTGATTTTTCGGCAATTGATAACGGCATCGCCGGCCCTCAGGCACGCTATCCCCTCTCTTTCGACAACCTTTGCCAAAATCCGCGGTCGATAATCGAGCGCGGGTTTTGACGGCGCCTAACGATGGATTTTATAACTATCTACGCACGACGTTCGCGTAGCGCTCGAGGAAAAGTTGCGCATCGACGTCGAGGAACGACAAAAAGTGACTTTCCTGTCACATTCCCCTCCTTCGAACCTTGACGTCGATAACGGAAATGATGTATGATCCGAAGCGGATCATCTGTGGCCACGGTACCTGCAAATCAACCCTAAAACTCTCCTCTGGGTAACATGATCATTAATGGCTTCCAATGGCTTCAGGGTGAGGAGTAACGTGGTCTAATATGAGTCAAGCGGTTTCGATAAGTGAGTAATATTCATGGTATCTCGCTCGCGTATGTTTTACGATTGACCAAGCCCTTTGGTACTTATCCTAAAACAAAATTTTCTTTTCATTTTTGTTTTTTTTTTAATTTTCAGCTGGACCTGGCTGGTAAGCGATTTTAACGCAAAACAAAACGAAAATAATATTGGTCCCGAGGGTAGAACGAAACATAAAAGTGAATAATACCGCTTGAGTGGCGATGAAATAACGACAAAATGAAGACGGAACAATCGACAAAATAACGACGGGTTTTGACGAAGATCCTACGCATGTTCCATTTCGACGAAGAGCTCTTGGGTTGTTTCCGAGACTTGGTAGATGACGTTGATTTCTTCGCCTTCGTTTAGTTCCGGTCGCTCCTTCATAATGCTCTCAAGAGACCGGTTGGTACTCGGTGAAGTCAAAACTGCGATGGCCGGCTTGGATGCTGGATTGGCTAGTGACCGCGCCGTTGCGAACGCAATTTCTTTATTGGATTAGAAATGCCCGGACACGATCGGGGTAGTCAGTCGTGTCGTCAAATCTCGCTTTACAATGTTGTTCGACAACTTCTTTGCCTTCATTAGTCAAATATCGGTGGTCTTTTGGGACTTAGAAAGTCGGTTAGGTGGAATGATTCAGCCGCAGCCTCCAAGATCTCCCAAGAGTATTTTCTCATTCGAAATCGTGTAGGTAGACTCGATTGACCGCAACAAGACATACGTCCCACAACTTTGACAAAATCCAGATACGTGTTGCAGACGGAAATTCGTAAAGTGGTGCTCCAGTTACTGTAAGTTACGACGTAACATTTCCCGATGGTACTGACCGTGCTTTGACTCGTTTGACAATGACGTCCTTGAGTAATTTGTCGCTAGTAATTCGACAGTCGACGCAATGCAACGGTCCTCGGGCACGCCGGTACTGGAGCGTCCTGGTATGCCGGATTTTCCCAACCTATCGTCACGAGTTGGCATCTCCGTTGGCGGTTCCGTTATTATGGGGGTTATGACTGCAGTGTTCGGATCGTCAGTGGTCCGTGATTTCTTCGTCAGCTTCGATAAGGTGTGCGACAGGTGTGTTATAGACGGTATGCAGTTTCGCAATTCGTTCTTGGGCACACAATCTCGCGGCTGAGAATTCCACCGTTGGTCCCAGTAATCCAATTTTGGTGAAGAAAGCATTCGGATTTCTCTTAAAAATTCGGGATCTTCGGCACTCGCAGCGGTGACAGGCTCGGTACCGGTTCGTTCTTCGATTGTCGCGTGTGACGTCAGTTGCATCTTCTTCAGACAAGGTGTATAATAACCTTGTCGCTGCTTTTCCCACGTTGGTTGTTGACGGGTATTCTGGTGGAGGCGATTCAGTGGACATGTAAATTCTGACGCGGAAATTTTTGAACTGTTACATTTACCAATGATATTGACATCCTTATCAGCTAATTCGGCTATCGTTGGCCCAATCGTTTGTTCTGCAACTGTCGGGCCGAGATATTGGTTACTTAATTTAGCAGAATAACCCTCAGCCTTTTTACTTAAATTCTCGAGCTGGTTTGCAACCATATGACGCAGTTCGCCAAACTGAGCTATTCGTTTAACCCATTCGTTCACTAGATCATCTGACATCGCTCGGCTCCCTCCTGCGCAGCGCGTCCTCGGGTTAACATTTGCTTCGCGGGCATAATTCAAATAGAACGGCGTCAACCTACTGCCAGAGTGGGGTACTGTATTGTACGCGAGTTGAAGTTTTGATAGGTTCAAGTCCCATTCAGTTCGACAATTCTTTATAAGCGCGCCGATCATCGGTTTCATCGTTCGGTTTACGCGTTCTACCGGGTTCGCTTGGGGGTGTGCTAACGGAGTGTTAATATGCTCTATCCCCTTTGCCGTAAAAAAGGACGCAACTTCTTTATTCACATACTCGGTACCATTGTCGGTGACGATTGACTCTGGAACGACTCCCCATTTGTCGAAAATAGTGTCTAAAACTTTGACAACAATTTTACCCGTTTGATTACGGACCGGAAATAGTTCGACAAATTTCGTACCCAGATCTTGCACGACTATCACGTAAATGTTACCCTTCTTTGACCGAGTTAGTGGGCCCACGGTATCGACTGACAATTGTGACCAAGGTGCTAATATGGGTTTCGTCATAAAGGGTCCCTTTAGTGCGTTCCGATTAGATTTGACTTTAGCGCAAGAATCGCAATCCCCGACATATTTCCTAACGTCTGGTAACTCAGCTTTATTTTGTATCGTTCCGTCGATAACCTGCTGGCTTGCCGTAGTCTCGAGAGTCCCGACTGTGGTTACTGTTGTCAATCGTAACATTTCCCCGGGAGGCTCGCTCGACATGATCGGTTCAGCTGAGTCGATGTCCTCGTCTGACCATTCTGAGTCACTCGGTAATTCTGTCAGGATATCTAATTTTACAGGGATCTTAGTTTCATCAGTGTCGACGTTTTGGGGTTCAGTCCATGTAACGTCGTCCTTATTGGTTATCTGTTTGTCTAGTGTCTTCACCTGCTCGATGTTAATTATTTTATTTTTTCCCTCACTGGTGCCCTTTGTGGCGATAATCTGAGGTTTGACTACCGCGGGCTTTGGTCGTTTCCCGAATGAGTTGGACAATTCTTATTAACATGGCCCTTCTTTCGACAAATGTGACACACTGTCTGCCGATCGGCAGTACAAAAGCGCGAAGTGTGCCCCATTTCGCCACAATTATAACAAAATATTTTATTCGAATCGGGGGTAAATCTAGTTCGCGTTTCCGACCATTGCCTTCTCGGAGTGTTTGATACGGTATTATTTCTCTCGTCAAAGCGTTCGAGGTTCTTTTCGAGTCTCTGTCTTACCAATGTTTTGGAATCATTCGACGACTGTTTTCCATCCTTTCGGAATGGCTTTGGCTGTATTGCATTAAAGCTGGTTGGATCTATATCGTCATCGTCATCGTCAGTCGGTTCAGTAACGTGGTAGTCTTCGTCATCGTCCTGTACACAATTTAGTGCGGGCTTTGAGAATCTGTCACGCGATCCCCGCTGAGTTTCGACTGTTCGACGGTACAAGTAGCTGCGCTCATTTAAATAATGCAGACAATCGTCATAATTGTATATTGGCAGATTCAAAACCTCCAGTGCTAATCTCGGATTAAAGTTGACTAAAATTTGTTTTAACTGTTCCCGAAAGGTCGGTGGATGCTGCATCCTTTCGAAGATGAGACGTGCACGACAAGCAAATTCAGCAAGCGATTCTCCTTTTTCTAGCTTTAAATCGCGAACTTCGAGACATAAGACAGCGTCCTCTTTTCTCACCCCCCACTGATAACGGAAAGCCCGTGTGAAATCTTTCCAAGTACGCCAGTTTCGTTTATTTAGCAAATACCATGCTCTGTACGAACCCTCAAAAATATTTGAGAGGCAAGGGACGAATAAATCCTTGCTTATTCCGCTAACGGCCAGTTGATTTTTCAAGATTAATAAGAACTGGTCCGGATCTTTTTCCGTTTTAGGAAAAGTGATTTTCCAATTAGAAACTATTCGTCCTATCTTCATGGCCGCGTCAAAGTTATGGGTATTGACGGGAGAACGCGAATTGTTTTGTCTCTCGTAATTGTCAAAAGTCGGGGGCGCGAGGGGCGTAAGACGCGGATCACGGTGTTCGTTATATAGCGGTGTGTCGTCGTCACTATCGCTCGACTCGCTACTTCGCCACGCTAACGCTCCTCGCCGCGGTGTTAATTGTTGTCGGTAGGGTCTGTTTTGAAATTCCCTATCGTGACGCGGACCTAGACTGTCGCGTATCGTTCGCTCGTATTGTCGATCCGTTCGGAATGATTCCCCTCCCGATTGATCGTAGACGTGAGAGCTTCGAGATGTATTCGGATCGCGAAAATATTGTCGATCGTGATTTGACAAATTCGTTCGATCTGCCTCCGGCAGTCGAGTATTCCGTGTGTTTGATTCGTAAAAATGTACGCGACGTGATTCTAACTCACCTAACTCGCGGTATTCCGAGATAATATTATTTTGTTGCCGTAACCCCGGCGTTTGGGAAAAATTTATATTTTCCGGTGCATTTGACGATCTGTCATTCACCGGATTATTCCTAATATATGGTGGAATTAATCGCGAGGGATTCAATAATCTTTCACGCGATAATGCCGACCCGTTACTATTATTTCGTTCTATTATATTTCCTTGTGGCCCGATTACAGACGTTCGGGTCAACTCGGTATCGATCAGGCAGTTCGATGATCTAGCGTTTACTATGCCGTCTCTATTGTACGGTACAAACGCACGCGAGGGGTTCAATAATCTTTCTCCCGGCGATGCCCGTGCATCATTATTAATTCCATTATTTTTATCAATGATACTGCCTCGTTGCCCAGAAACAGACGTCTGAAGCAACTCGGTTTCAATTCGACTGTCAGACGTACTAGCGCCGACGTTGTCGCTTTTATTATTATTTGACGATTCGACTAATAACGAACCGCAACCCGTCGCGCCGTCCCCTTCAGATACGAGGTTCGGTTGCGTCGGGATTTGCATATTTTGTCTATTTAGCAATTTTAAATTTTCCGTTAAATCTTCTATTCTGCTCTCGAGGGACTCAACGCGTTCTAATCTCGTTCCAAGAATATTTAATTTGTCAGCGATATTTCCCATTGTGATTTCCATTATTTTCCACTGGGGATTTTCATATGGAATTGGGGTACCTGTACGCGAACCCCTTCCCCTGCCAATGGGGGTGGCTGGCCTAAAATTCAAAGGGAAAACCCCAGACATTTGTTTCGACATCGCGCCTAATTCTTCGATATTTCGCGCGACGCCGTGCTCGGCCGGCATGACTCCGCTCTGCGCGTCCCCCCTTCCAGACGTGGTAGGACCCGCTTCGCTAAGAGACCCGGACGATGTCTCGATATCAGACGGTTCTATATTTCGTGTTTTTGACAAATTTTCGGTTGATTTAGCCTTCCTCCTGGGTGGCGAAATGAACATGGACGTCATAGCGTTGCGTTCCCAATTATTTGATATATTATCTTTTAGTATGTTTTACGGGACTGGTTTTTCATAAATTCGATCGCACTAATTGTCGAACGAACGATTGGACCAATGGTTTCGGATAAACAATTAATAAATAGCGAGCGATAGTCGATGTACAAATAAATAGCGAGTAATAATTAACGAATAATAAATAATAATAAATAACGGCGAGTAGCAATTGACAAGCAATAAGCGACAAATAACAAGTGTAAATTAATAGCTGCGAGTAGCAATCGACGAGCAATAAATGACAAATAATAAATATTTTCCCATCGACAATTATAGTGATTCGCAATAATATTATTGGTCGGTACTATGTAGGAAAGATAATAATATATGTTTAATTGAATTTAATTTAATTTTAACAAAAACTTTAGTATTCCTTTTAACTGATTTTATTCAATATTCGACAGTGATATTTATTAATATTAGTTAATCATAACAACATCAAATTAAAGTTAAATATGAAGCTAGAATATCACACTGTGTTGTCTTTGTATGAGTTAATTCAAAAATATTCCAGGGATAACAGATTAAGAAATCTTTACCCGACCAATAATGGTAATTTTAATTTCGACGAAAAGTTTTCCTGTAGGAGAGTAATATTACATACTCGCACTATCGCACAATATTACCATAGCCGAATTATATTAGTCGAATGGAAGAAAGCAAGCAAGCGTTATTATGGTAGAAGCGTTCGAGTTCGGGTATACAAGGCTGGCGTTATGTTTTCGAGATTACTTTGTCGAGCGCTCGGCCGTGTTTACATTTTTTTCCCGCACGCGACAAAGGCGAGGGCCGTTACGACGCGCTCTAAGCTGCGTTGCTCGCCCGAGACGGTTCCTCTCTTCGCAATATACGCGTTACAATGTGCTTTACATCTAATTCTTCAGAAATATTATTTTCGATTTTATACGAATATTCTAACGATCCAAGCTCGTTTTTATTTCAAATTTTCAACGTTATATTTTACAATTTTCGGATTTTTAATTTTCGGTAATTAACTTACAAATTTCAATTTTCGCGTTCCGACAAAATCTTCAATTATTGCAATAAATAATTTGACGAATTTTGCCGAACGAATCACTTTCACAAATTTACAAAAAACTTTTCACAAATTTTAAATTGACTTTTCACAAAATATTCAATTGTTGCAATAAACAATTTGACAAATATTTTAGACGGAAAATCGACTCACAATTTACAGTTGATTTTACAAAAATTCCAACGTGCCCCACGTTGGGCGCCAAATGAGACAGGCGTTTATTTTATTAATTTATTTTTGACGAATAAACACCACACCCGGCGCGGCCTGGGTCGAGGGCTGCCGGGGCTCTATGGGATTGTATCGATTTCTATCTGGGCGCCAATTAGTTTTTATAAAACTAATAAATTCTAATTTCGACAATTAATTAATTATGTTTGCACGGCTAGCCGAATGCAATATTTCTCAAGGGGATTCGATTGGATGACCCAATCTTGCGCAAAAGCCAAAGGAAGCAGAGGAAAGTTTTAGAGAAAATGCAGGCACTTACTTGATTTTAAAGTTTATTAATATTGAAGATAATTCTCGTCCTTCTTTGACAAAATCGACTGTCTCTACGACGGCAATTCCCGTCCTTCTCCGACAATCTCCCTTGGTCGTTTATACTTGACAATATATGGACGAATCCGCTTCGTATTTTACAATTCGACAATCGTTATTATATAGTTAATTAATATGGAACGCGCTGATCGTCCTCGAGAGCTGACTCGCCCTTTTGGATCTACTCCAGACGGTAGCCAGGTGCGAAGTGATTTTTCGGCAATTGATAACGGCATCGCCGGCCCTCAGGCACGCTATCCCCTCTCTTTCGACAACCTTTGCCAAAATCCGCGGTCGATAATCGAGCGCGGGTTCTGACGGCGCCTAACGATGGATTTTATAACTATCTACGCACGACGTTCGCGTAGCGCTCGAGGAAAAGTTGCGCATCGACGTCGAGGAACGACAAAAAGTGACTTTCCTGTCACAGTCCAATGCGACTTTTATTATTTTGGTCTGTTCTGACATACCGTTCGCCAGTGTGTTGGTACTTGCGTACAATTTGTCAACTTCCTCGTTGATGTGGTCGAGGTCGTCGGCGTCGAGTGTTCCGAAGAGTGTTTTTTGAACCGTTCCAATGACGTTGATGAGTCCTCGTTTGACGCGTCCTCGGCTTGTCATTCGTTGTAGAGTCTGGATAAGTTTGCTGACCCTTTCAACTCGGTCCCAGAGCAGCTTTATTTCGGCCGTCTCTGCGCACTCTTGTCTGCAGACCATATCCGTTTTCATCAGCATATGCCATGCTCTGACGTATCTCTCCCAGACCCCTGTCGTGTCGATGGTAACAATTAGTCGCCGGGTGTCGTGGTAGACCTTTGCTTCGCCCAGATTTTCTGCGTAGATGGTCGTTTCATCCAGGGGTGTCAGTCTGAGCTCCGAGCGACTCGTGGTCGTTAGCGTCAGGAGTAGCAGTAGCGTCGCTACCTTCATCTGCAACGTGATAGAAAGGTTTTACTCTATCGATGTGTATTCTTGTGGTTTTGTCATCGGCGATCTTAATGGTAATGTTGTTATTCTCGTGGATCTCGGTTATTGGGTATGGTCCCAGCCATTCGGTGTCGAGTTTTCTAATGCGTCGTTCGTTGTGCAACAGGACCAGGTCTCCGATGTCGTATACATTATGACTTCTCGTGATCTTTTCGTCTTGATATTCTTTTGCCTTTCGTTTTGCCTTGTCGATTTTTTCCCGGGCTCGCTGGATTATAAAATTGTGTCTGGTCTTCCATCGTTGCAGAAGCTCGTGGTACGTGACAGTGGCATGTTTTCCGATGCTTGAGGGCAGATTTGCTCGTCTTCCGAAGGTCAGCTCGAATGGTGTGAACCCGTGCGTCTCGTGAACTGAAGTATTGTATGCAAAACTGATCGCTTGTAGACATTCGTCCCAGTATTGGCTCCTTTCGTGGGTTTCAAGGCTAGTTTTAATGAGATCCTTGACAACTGCGTGTGCTCGTTCGAGACTACCATTTGATTGTGGGTGGTAGGCGGTTGTTTTTATGTGTTTGATCTCAAAGTTTCTTTCGAATTCTTGCATGATGTTGGAAATGAAGTTTCGTCCTTGGTCCGTCATTACGTTCTTCGGCGTTGAGAATACGTAGATATAGTTTTCGAGCAATGCCGTAAATATCTCTTCTGACGTTTGTCCTTTTAGGGGGCATAACATGAGATATTTTGTCAGGTTGTCTTGGATGCTGAGTACATAGCGATTGTTTTTTTATTGAAACCGGTAGTGGTCCGAATATATCCATAGAAATTTTTTCGTTTGGTTCCGTAGGTGTCTCGGGGATGATTGCTGGTGCCTTATTGCGTATGCGTGTCAATTTTTCTCGCTGGCACTTCTCGCAATTTTTTATATAATCGATCATCTCTTGTTCCATGTTCTTCCATTCGTGATTGTCCTTCAAACGTTTGATCGATCTGTTCTCTCCAAAGTTTTGGGTCGCTGGTTTTCCATGGCATTCACTGAGAATTTGTTGTTTCTGCTCCTCTGTCAACTTTCGTTGTTGCGTGAAACATACTTTGATTGTTTGGTTGTATCGGTCGGAGAGGAAGTTTATCGCGACTCTTATTACGTCCCTTTCGTATTTGGAGATTGTTGGGTCGGCAATATTAAATTGAAGCGGTTCGTTCCTTTTCAAGAGGTACTCCGCCGCTATCCCGAGACTGTTGATCCACTCTTCTTCGTCATATTGCCCAAGCGTTACATCGTTGTTATTGTCGGTTTCTTCTTTCGTCACGGTCATCCAAGGACCCTTGTTCATGCTCAGTAGTTCCTTGATTCTACTCGCGTGAATGGTCTCGCTCCATTTTACAAATTCGTCGTGAAAAAGAGGAACCTCCTCGACTATATTTTCCGATGTTGTGGGAGAATTCATTCCACTTATTTCCACGGCTTCTTGCAGTATGTCTGTTGGGGCCTGTACTCTGGAGAGTGCGTCAGCCGCTTGGTTTTCCTTTCCTTTTACATACTTGGTGGCGTAGTCGTATTCTTCGAGTCTGAGTCTCCATCTGAGCAATCGCGAAGACGGATCTTTTACGCTGAATAGCCACACGAGTGCTTTGTGGTCGGTTTGGATGAGGAATGTTCGTCCCAACAGGTACTGGTGCAATCGCTTAATACTCCTAACTATCGCCAGTAATTCTTTTTCGGTGGTGGTGTAATTTTGCTCGGCCGAGTTCAGCGTTCTTGACACGTAACAGCAGGGGTGTCCATCTTGCGATAGGACTGCTCCCAGTCCAATGTTCGAAGCGTCCGTCGTCAGCGTGAATTCTTTTTGGTAATCAGGGTACCTCAGAACAGGGGAAGTGCAGAGTTTGTCTTTTAATGTCTGAAAACTCTCTTCGCATTTTTCTGTCCATAGGAAGTCCTGATCCTTTTTCGTAAGTTCGGTTAGTGGCTTACTGATGGTCGAAAAGTTTTTGATAAATTTTCTGTAATATCCCGCAAGTCCGAGGAAAGATTTTACGTGCTTGGGTGTCGCTGGTGTTCTAAATTCTCTGGCTGCTGCAATTTTTGCTGGATTCGGTTTTACTCCGTCTTTTGTAATTAGGTGTCCTAGGTATTCCAATTTTGGTCGTAGATATTCGCATTTGTCCGGTTGTAGTTTTAATCCGGTCTGCCTCAGTCGCTCGAAGAGAATGACGAGATTCTCGTTGTGTTCTTTCATCGAGTTTCCAAATACCACGATGTCATCTAAATAGACAAAGCATGTTTTTAACTCCCGGCTGAAAACGGGAGTTATGTGTTTCGTCGTGTTCCCGCGAAACAGCGATTCCTAATTCACGAATGTTTGCTCAAACGACTAATCTTCTACAAACGAATATTTGCACATCGGTTCCATTGACCACACAGATGTTTTATGAATCATAATATTTATGATCGGATGTGAATTCGTAAAGATAATAGATGTTGAAAAAACGCGTTTTTTCGAAATTTCCATATCGATGCTGGCCCCAGTAGAGCTCCAGCGAGCCCGCTGATTGGCTAGGCAATACTCGCATCGTTCTTCATAGCCTAACTTCATTCCGATGTCGAGTCGTCCGCTTTGACGACAGGGGCGGATCTAACGGATCTAAGCGGTGTTTCCAAACAGGGGCGGATCTAACGGATCTAAGCGGTGTTTCCAATAACTTTTTTTTATTGATTGATTTCACGTACGAACGATATTTTTTGCATGAGCGCATTTTTTATTTAACGTTCAATAATGTTAGCAGGATTGATCTACTGCTGATTTCATCAATCCCGTCGGATCAATAATTCTGGATACTTGTATTTGGGAGCGAAATTAAGATATTTGTGAATGTGGAGGTTAGGTCGGATGACGTGGTTATGCCCGGTGATTTCGTTTTATTTATGATTATCAACTGATTTCACGTACGAACGAAATTGTTCAATAAGTTCATTCTTTTTTATTCAACGTATGATAATGTTATCAGGATTGTGAAAAACGTGAATATGGATGTTTAGCTAGACGATGTGGTTATGCTCAGTGATATTGTCTACCTTGGTGGAATTGGCAATTTGAAAGAAAAAAATGGTTGTCGGACTCAATTTTTTACTTTATCCTCCAACCGACAAAACTTTTAGACAAAGCGATTTGTCAGAGTGCACAATATGTATTGCAACGGTCCACGAAACACCCCCCCCCCCCCCCCCCTCCTTCGTTTCAACGCGACGCGCTGCCAAGAGACACCCGCACAGCAACGGGCGATCGCGCAGGCGCGCGACTCCCACCAGCCGCGAGGCAAACCCCAAGAGTCGACGGGCCTCAGAGCGGGCTCGGAAGGAGTCAGTGAGAACCGGGACCCGGAGCGGGCCGGACCATCCCAAGCTTATTATAACTAACTTAACGTCATAATTAAAATCTCGAAAGAAACGTCGTCAAATGAAATAAATAATTATTTATTTTTCCCTTTCCCTCTTTTTTACATATTATTTCCATAATGAAAATACTTCTGCGCTCCACCAAGGGAGGAAACGGGAAACGGCAGTAAAAGTGCCTGCTCCCCGCTCCAGCCCGGAAACGGGAAACGGCCCTCAAAGCCTACTCTCCGCTCCACCAAGAAACGGGACACGGCGATAATAAGCCCGCTCTCCGCTCTCTATTTAGATTTTCAGGGCAGTATCGGTGAGACGGGCAACGGACTCGTCCCGCGCCCCGATCAGAGAGAGAGAGAAACGGAAAACGGTGCACGCACCCGCTTCCCGCTCGGCACAGAAATTTAGTGGTACGGCAGCGCGATTTCGATATTGAAGGTGGCCCCATCGGAGCACGACACCCTAGAGGAGCATCGGGGAAAGCGTCCCCGGTTGCATTGGCGCCCAACGTTGGGTCCGATTGTGCGGCAACACCTGGAAAAAAAAAATATAATAAATAAATAGAAAGAAAAAAAAATGCGAAACATGGAGAACGTTGCAGTAAAAAACGAGAAAGAGGGGAGGTGACAAGCGAAAATGAGCAGGAGAAAAAAGAGGCCGAGACATCGAGCGAATCCGGCAAAAGTGGAAATGACAGCGACACAGACACGACAATATGAAAGCTACAAGGAGAACAACTGGGCCCCGCGGCACGTGCATGGAAGGACAGGGAAAGAAACGTCAAGGCACTCCGGGAATCATCCGGAAGACTGGAAGAAGAAATTAGACGAACCCGAAAAAATATCGGATTAACTTGGGCGACCACCGAAGAACAGCAACGGGACTTGGACGCTATGAACGAACAAATGCAACGGGTCAACGATGACAATCGACAAGCGATTGACAAGGCAAAACAAGAAATGCGGGAGATAATGGACGCACGCCTGAACACCCTAAAGGGAGAGATACAACGTGCGTGCGCCGAGCTAATCGCGGAATGCCGAGAGGAAGACAAGACGGTCATGAACGAGGCACTCGACGAAATAAGGGCAGACCTCAGCAGAATGCAGGCAGCACGGGCAACTGGCACGGAAGGAGCAGAGTCGGGTAGGGGACCAATGACTCCGGCCAGACTTAGCCTCCCCAAATTCGATGGGTCAGGACGCGAAAGACCTCTGAAATTCTTGCGGGATTTGGAGAGATACTGCACGGCTGTGGGAGTAAATGCAGGAAACTTAAAATTCACCATCGACCAGTGTCTGACAGGAACGGCTAACGACTGGTGGCAGATGATCGAGGAAACAATCGAAGATATGGAGAGCTTCAAAAACGCATTCACGAACAAATTTTGGAGCGAGGCAATGCAGGACCGAGTGCTGCTGGCTCTCAATACGCTCTCATACACGCCAGACGGAAGAACAACAAGGGTAGAATATGCAACGCGACTATTTGCAACGGCACGGGATCTGTCACCGAGACTAGAGGAAAAAATACTCGTCAGGAAGGTGGCGAAGCATTTCCCGCAGCCGATACTCACAGCGGTAATCAGCCACGAGACGCCGACAATCCAAAAATTACTGGAAATTTTGGAGATTCACGACCAGACGGGATACGCCAACCGACGTCCACCGGCCAGGGGAGACGAGGCGATAGGAAACAACACCCAAAGGCCATATAACACCGAAGCTCGTGGTAGGGGAGCCTGGTCGACGCCATCGACAACAATGCGGCCAGACCAGAGCGCGAGACAAATAAGTGCGTTGTCGGTCGAAGGAAGGAGCGGTGAAAGAACACCAGCCGAAACGACGGGGAACGACCGAGCGTTGCACGAGCAAGCATAGAGTCAGAAGGGAGCATAGGACCGTGCACTCGTGCAACGCGAAGGAGGAGGAAAAGAAAAAAAAGAACGACGATTCACAATATAGCGTACGAGAATTTTAGGGAGGACCTGGCTGAAGAAGAAGACGAGATACGGCAAAAAAAAATTACGGAGTGCCCCGTGGCCAGAGTACAGCTAGAAGGAGCGAGCACAGATGTATTGGTGGACACGGGAAGCCAGATCACCTGCATCCCGGAAAAATCGTACCGCAAAAATGAAAAAAGACTCGTGGGGTGCCCGACACTGCCTTTGAAGACGATCTCGGTCGTAGGAGCAATGAACGGAGCGCCAGTGAAAGTTACACGGCAAATATACCTGAAAATAGCATTGGGCGACAGGACCCTCGACATTACGTTCCTGATAATACCAAAATTGACTCGGGAATGTATCCTCGGAGCAGATACACTGGGAGCGCTAGACGCCGTGATATACCTAGGAAGAGGGTTTATGATACTAACCAGGCCAGAGGGACCGATACGCATCGACTGCATCGGAACAGCCGGTTCGCAACAACTCCGAAAAATTGCGAATCAGGAAGAAACGAGAATGGTGGGGGAAGGTGGTTCCGTAGAGGTTGAGCCCGGAGTAATCACGGGGCTCCCTCAACAAGAACACGGTTTAATCAAGGCAGGTGAGCCAGCCGTCAGGCTAGAGATCCCAGCTCAATGGACCGTAAGAAAAAACAATAAAGATTCTGCGCCAAAGGTCGAGCCGGGAAAAATCCCACGGCACCCTGGGCTGGAGGAGAGGGTGGTCAAGGCGAAGGAACGAGGCAGTCGGATGACAAAGAACGAAGAATTAGAAGAAGACCGAACAATATACGAAATCAAGAGCGACGAGAAAAATGAGAGAATCACTGACGAGGAAATCGAACAAGCAATCGGAGTACGCCATGAAATAGATGCTACAGTGCAGATGGACTTGAAGAACGTAATTAGGAAATACCGGACGGTATTCAACAAGCGTCCTGGACGCCTCACAGCCTATGAACACCGATTTAAGATAAAGGAGGAAGTACCATTTAGAGGGCGGTCCTATCCCGTGCCAATGGCCCATCGAAATAAGGTGGAAACTGAAATTATGAAAATGTTGGAAATGGGAATTATAAGAAAGTCAAATAGCGCATGGATTAATCCAATGGTCGTGGTACACAAAAAGGACGGTTCCGTAAGATTATGCCTTGACGCCCGACGACTGAACGAGGCCATGGAGGAGGACCGGGAGTGCCCTCAAAGCATCGAGGAAATCTTTCAAAAATGCGCCGGTCTACAGGTCATGTCGAGCTTCGACCTCACGAGTAGTTTTTGGCAAATCCCGTTAGAAGAAGATTCAAAGAAATACACGGCGTTCCTGTACCAGGGGCGTTGCTATGAATACAACGTTACTCCCTTTGGGCTGAAAACTAGCAGCGCAGCACTCATCAGGGGCCTGGACCGAGTGCTGACAGGCCTCGGCGACGATGTATTAAATTTTGTGGACGATCTCTTGTGCGTCTCAAAGGATCCTCGCGCTCACCTGAGACAAATAGAAAGGGTGCTCAGGAGAATACAGGACAAAGGAATGACGATCGGATTTAAAAAGTCCAGATTTTTTCGTCGAGAAATGCCATTTTTGGGACATATACTCACGACCGAGGGTCTCAAACCAGAACGAGAGAAGATAAGCGCCATTAAGACATTTCCTAGACCGAGAAACTTGAAGCAACTTCGCGGCTTCCTCGGGCTGATAAACTTTTACTCAAAGTTCGCAGTAAAATATGCCGATGTCACTGCACCATTATCGGAGTTACTGCGCAAGGACGTCAAATGGAGCTGGGAAGAAAAACACGAAAGACCATTCATAAAAGTAAAGCAACTATTTAGCGAAGAAGTCATGCTGCGACACCCAGACCCCAACAAGCCTTATATATTGCAGACGGATGCCAGCGACAAAGCAATCAGTGCAATACTGGGGCAGAGGGACGAAAAAAATGAAATAGGGATAATTAACATGGTTCATCGTACTTTAAAACCCGCAGAACGAGCGTACTTCACCACGGAAAAAGAATTATTGGCTGTGGTTTGGGGACTATCAAAATTTCGGACTTACCTAGCTGGAGCAAAAATCAAGGCCGTCACTGACCACAGAGCGCTGACCTTCATGAATACGTGCCGATTTATCAACCAACGGCTGACGAGATGGATCCTGTCCATCCAAGACTACGACGTCGTGGCAGAGCACTGTCCTGGTGCCAAGAACGTTGCGGCAGACGTACTGAGTCGAATCCACGAGTACGACCAGCCAGAACGGGTCCAGCGTACCTCGCAGGCAAGGATCGACACAATGCTGGTCCGACCACCAACGAGATCTGTAAGACGAGAAATCGAACAGCTTCGGGAAAAACAACAACAGGACGAGAGACTGAAAAGAAAAATATTAGAAGTCGAGCGAGACCAAGACGATAGATATAGAACATACGGAGGAATTTTACAAAAGAAAGCAAGTGAAAACGAATGGAAAAATTGCTTACCATTGGACTCCTTGAAAAAATTGGCATGGGAGTGCCATGAGCTCTACGCCCACGTAGGCCCGGACAAAAAGTTCCACCTATTGAACGAAGAATTTTGTTACCCGCAGATGCGAGCAAAGATAAAGCAAATACTGTCGACATGCGACTCCTGCCAACGAAACAAGACCTCGAACCAAACGCCATTCGCACCAATGCAGACAATCTTGGTGTCCAGACCCAACGAGTTGGTATCGATAGACTTCCTGGGCCCAATGCCAGCGGCACAGACAGGGGCCAAGTATCTACTCGTTACGATAGACGCTTTTTCCAAATACGTGAATCTGTACCCACTAAGGAAAGCCACAGCGAAGAACACCATAGAAGTAATGTTTAAAAAATACATACCTAAGATGGGCAAACCCGAACGACTGCAAACGGACCACGGGACACAATTTACCTCGACGAGATGGTTGACCAACCTGCAGGAAAACAACATCACAGCCGTATTCTCATCAATTCGGCACCCGCAAAGTAATATAGTCGAGCGGGTGAATCGAAAACTTGGCCGTTTCTTGAGAACACTGGTAGGGGATAATCACACAACGTGGATACATTGGATACCGGTAAT